>CAJQUW010003941.1:62500-142500 GCA_907163375.1 Prostheceraeus crozeri
TCAGTCCCACGCAAGCAACTTTCTTGCCGTCGATAATCGGTATTGGGACAATCTCTGGGCGAATTATTGGAGGATTCATCAGTCACATTCCCGGTGTTCACATCATTGCTGTTTATATGTTGTTATTCTCAATGCTCGGGCTAGTCAGCATTTTTGTAGGCTTTATGAATACCTTCCCTTGGCTGGTATTTGGTTGTGCTGTGACAGGAGTGGCTGTGGGTGGATATGGAGTCTATCCTGAGGCCATAATCCACATCATCGGAATGAAACAGCTTTCTGCCGGCGTCAGCTACAGCACATTATTCTCTGCCGTTGGAATGCTGCTCGGTGGACCGTTTTCAGCCATCATCTACGAAATGGACCCGACCTATCAGAACAGTTTCATGGTCATCGGTGTCATCGCGGCATTCGGAGCCCTGTTGAACATGCCGTCCTGGCTGACTCTCAAAAATGGAAGAATAAGACAAACTGTTGCTATTGACGACTCGCAGGATGACGGAATCATTCATCACAACACTGTTTCTCTGCTTGATGACACTGCATCGCTGAAATAAGTAAACCAATCACTACAACGACATGTCGACTACCAAAGAAATCCCCGACTTTTCGATTTGCTTCAGTTAGCGAGACTGGAGAATACAAAAGTGACTTGCTGATAGTCATTTCAGCCGATCATTTAAGCACCGATGTTAATCAATGTAGATCTTGAGAAGAATCAAATAACTGAAACATGCAACAGTTGTAGATTCTTGCCGTAGTCGAATTGTTTCTATTAGTTCTTTCAAAATGCTTCTATAGGCTATAAGATAATAGCCGTGACCTTGTCAGCCACCGGAAGCCACCATCATTTAGGTACGTGTTCATGACAGCGCATGCCAACGAGGTAGCATTGCTTCCAATGTGCATGTCCGCTCTAGTGCTTTATTATCATGAAGTATCGGATTTCCCTGTCACCTGCGATGCGCACAAAGGAATTTTCTGACGACTCTTCATGTCAAAAATGCCTTTTAGAGAATGAATTTGGTTTTTTGATGAATTGGCTCTTAAGATGAAGAATAGGTTTTTGGCGTGAAAAATTAGTCAAATGACTCCTTGAATCAAGAATTCTTTACCAAATAGAATCAATAAGAATTCGGATCTGTCTTTTCTATGTTTCAAGTGGTTCGTATCGCTACATGCCAAACATTACCGATCATGCGAAGGGAAGTCAGTATTCGCAAGAAAAGCATACTAAAGTTCATTAGACATGCAGAAATCAATTATTGGTGAATTTGCCATCAGTTTGTAAACAATCCTTACTGGTACAAGTCGAGCCACATAGAAATTTAGCAACGAAAACGAAAGGAACAAGCGGCTTGTACATGCTGTCGTAGATGAAAGATGCAGTGCGATAGCAGATAAAATTGAAGCAATTGATAACGCTATTCAAAAGGTTAATTAAGAAAAACGGTTTCAAAGAAAAGATTTTAAGCGGAAATCGAAGGGTAGGAAGCGTCATTCCAATGCAAATAAAAATGCCTTTAATAATTTATTTTTAATTTATCTATGACTTTTGTTAGTGATATTTTATACAGAAAAAAATCAATTCTCTAATTCGCAAATATAATCTCAATGTTCGTCTTGAGACCTTGCCACCAATCCTACATACTACCAATCCTACATACTACCAGTCCAGTAGACAATACTACCAGCCCTACATTGTCACGTTGTCTATAGCAATGAATATAAAAATAGAAACATGACAACCAGTGGCGTCGCGTGCGCCCGGACCATAGGCCTTCATTCGGCATTGGAATGCTATTTCTATACCAGACATTTTTTATGTTACAACATTAATTTTTATAAGAGTTAAATTTTTAATAACAATTTCCCGAACGTTTTTTAAGACCAAATGGATGTGCACATGAGAAGTGATTGCTCATGTCTCTTACCGCCTTACTCAAGGAGCTGAGATCACTATGTCCCCTCTCTGTACAGACCACATTTTCTCGAGAAAAAAGGAGGCAAGGTCAACAGTTTCTTGCGCTTCTCATGGCCGGTCAGCCGCTCACATGTTTGAAATTTTGATGCATTAAAATGTCTTGTGTATTTCTTATTTCTTTCTCTGTGAGTACTTTCAATTTTTAAATCAGGTGTTAGCCTACCTTGCTTGACGACTTTCATCTTTTCAGTATATTCCCTTGGGACGAAAGACGTGGTTATGATCTCATCTGCAGTACTAAACATAGTGTCACATCAATCACGTATAAACAAATTATGGAATTCTACCGAATCTGGGTGTTCGAGTCAGATGCATTACTCTGCATTCATTGGAGAACTCTCATCATCTGATCGCAGTCTTGTCTGAACGTCAGCCATCTGCTACTGTTGACACAGTGGCCTCTCCGACGAGAAACGAAGGACAGGAACAATTGCGTTGCGCTTCCCTTACTATATTTAGATACCGCGCCTCGATCAAGAATCGCGTAGAATTTCATTGCAAAAATTGGAGAAGGCAAAGCATCATGTCTATCGGAAAAGCCATTATTGTCGCGGGCGCGTGCGCTACTGCCTCACACGCACACAACTCTCTTTCGCTCTGTCTGAACATCAATGCTCTGTCTGAACACACGACTAGCTTGTGTGTCCAATTGTTCGAAGAAAACAGCTGTGATTCAAGCACGTGCTGCAAAACTGTACACTCTTGAGGTTGAGCGTCTGATTTTGAGACGGAAAGCTGTGCACAGCTGTCACGAGAAGCGATCGAATTTAAATGAATGATGACACTTTTCATTTTTATAATTGTTGGAAAATTATTTTTGAGGATGCGCCGAAGGCCTCGCAGGTACGGAGAAGACGCCACTGATGACAACTGCAACCTTTGCGATCGTTTACCTGAAAATATTGATTGCAGCAGTTATAATGTTGCTTGTGAATTTAATATCGCATTTGAAATGCTAGTTACATACCTAGGTAAAACTTCACGATCTTTCAAAATTAGGTATCAAGAACAGCGGAGTATTATGACAAAAGTGCATCTTCGTGATGGCACTGCTTGTGACATTGATGATTTTGATGTGAATATCCTTCAGAGAACGCGAAGTACGGTTGACACTGCTTTGATAGAAGGTCGCATGATTCAGAACAGATGTCCATCCATGAATCGTCGTCATGAGCTTGGTGGCTTGTAGGAGAACACAGGTCGCGCCATATAGATTTCACTCAGTTTTTACATACAAATGTCGAAGTAGCATGTCATATGCGTCTGTTTTATACTCTGTGAAGAAGGATTTGGACCCTAAACGTCGAGTAAAAACTCGCTTTTTCTTTTTACTAACGGATTTGCAGAAATTCAAGAGAGTGCGTTTCTCGAATAGGAGTGCAGCCTATAATCAGGCACATAAAACTGACAACATGAATACGATATTCATAAACAGTACTAAAGCGTAGTCACTTCATGCCTTCTCCATCACAGTCTTTATCGCTCTCCTTGATAATTTGCCCCTCTTTCCATGTTCCCCCCTCTTCTTCTGCACTTTCCAAGTCTTTCTTGATGCAGTCGTTCCAGCGATTCATTCCATGTACCCTTCTTTTTTCTTCTTTTTTATTTCTACGACTTCTAAACGTTATGTTGCACGCAATTTAAGACATCGTTCGTTTCTAGTGTGTTTTGTTTAATAAGAGCTACAGCCAAAGATTTTGAAGGACAGTCAAAATGGTTTCCAAGGACAGTCAAAACAGTCTCCAAATGGTTTTTTAGGATCATTGAATGTTACAAATAAAGCTAATGCCAATGAGGCACATAATGGCGCATGAAAAAAGGAGTTCTACCGACACCACTTCCAATTTACAAACACACTTCGCAAACACAGTTCAGCATTACATCATTTCAAATCACTTACACAAGCTGTCTTAATTCAATTGTACGAAGATCAAATCGATTAACACAATCAGATTTTCAATTATAAAACAACGAAATCTTTTCGGTTGATCAGAAATTATTAGGTGAGTTTATCATGGTTGTGATTATGTTGTAAGCCTTGCTGCTGATGGCTGAATAAAATATATTATAAAATATAAAAAAATAATCTGATATTTTGAATATCTTATTCAACCATCAGCAGCAAGGCTTGCAACATAAGCATAATCAACTAAAAATTCCATCAAAATGCTGCTTCAGGAAAATTACGTCTCACTAATGAGTTTATCATGGATTCTTTGTGAATAAATATTACTTTTTGATATAGTAACTTTAGTCATAATTACTCCTACAAAAATAATTTTTCGACATTGTCTTGCTTATAATTTGGCATAAGTATGAGCATTGTACATATGAAGTGGATTATCGAAGAACACCCTTGTACATCTCCATAGATTATATTTTCAGTGAAACATGTTCATCTGAATTACATCACACACTAACAAAATATTTGTCATCACTCACTACAACTTTAAGTAAAAAAGGTTGATTCTTCAATTTCTGAACTTATGCTAATGAAAGCTCTGATTGGGAATCACAATTCATGTCGATTGATTAAAGTCTCTCGCCATTTTTCAGTAATCAATAAATGTCCTAAATATTGCGCAAGGCAGTTAGTGGGCTTGAGCCAACTTTTTGGCAGCAAAGCATTACATAGTTATTTTCACTCGTGAGCATGTATTCAACGGGCCCGTATGATAATCTAAGGACAACAAATTCATCGCATGGATCAATTTCGCGAACCACATGTTTGACCAATTCAATTACATTATGTAAAGCCTTCGAAAAGCGTAGCATTGAACCACTGTCAATGGTTGATGTAGATAACAGAATCTTGTTGTTTTTGCCAATAACAGCAAATATCTTGATGGATTTGTTCTTTACAAGTCTGTTAAGTCGTAGGCGGTTCTCACGGTCATCAAGTTTATCACTATCAGAGGCATTCTTGATAGTCAACATATCTGCCAGAAAGATGATAAGAGACTGATTTTGTCAAAGATTTTAGGCATTCAAATAATAAAATCTCTGATGACATTCACATAGAAATATTATCACCATGGACATAGACTATAGAAGTCCATGGACATGACTTACATTTTTCATGGACTGTATATCTAGGCGTTCGTGCCAGCTTTAAACATGCATTTAATGCGTTAGCGCATAGATTTCTTAATGATAGCATCTGGACAGGAACCTTGTTGAGAGTGTACACCTGAGGGACTAGTCATCCATCGTATAGTTATGGACATGAAACTGAATTCGGTGTGTACATCCGGAAGTCAAGCTCACAAATGTTCCTGGTCTTCAATTCAGTGCATACAGTACTGTGGGAGTTGAGTGTCCCTCAGATCAATCATGCACGCACCGCAAGTTCCTGCTTACTTGTAGCCTCTCAGATTCACGTCTGATGGAAAGTATTCTGTCCAGAAGTCTTTGTTAAGCCATGGACTCCGAGATATTGGTAGATGGGGATAATGTGGAACGCAGATGAAGATTGGAGAGAAACTCATGAATCGTCGGTCCAAGTGTTCTGACATAGTCTAAAGTCGACATTGACTAAATGCAACATACAGATGAGTTCTTGCAAAACGGCATTGATGACACAGTGCTTGGCAAATCAAACTACAAATTTATCATCTTTACAAAAGTCAAATACCTTTCGGCTTTACGATCAAATTAGACGACTTAATAACGTTTTTCATAAACGAATAACGCAACCTGTCAGCTTAGTTTAAAACTACTCCTTTCAAGAATCTGTAGAGAAGTTTGAATCATCTAAAGATTGCTGTATAATGAAGCTAGTAAATCTTACTTAGTATACCCATATAACACAATGTACGGCTTATGACAATGCTTGTCGTAAATGTGAAATCGAAAAATCGCGTGAAAAAGGCAGAAGTTCATATTGGAAACCATTTAGTCTTCAGCTAAGCTCATTGCTGCCTCTTTGGGGTGAACACTGCAGATCAAGTGGCAAAGGACTATCAGGAATCACACAAGCACACCAGCACATCGATCAACCAATGACAAACAATGTCTGAACAATGCATGTGGTGACGCAATAACATCAAGGAGTCACTCAAGTTAAGTGATTTCAAATGATGAAATAGGAAAGCAAGATACGACTCAAACTAAAGCGCAATTGTGTAAATACAATTTCTGAACACACAACATACGCTCAAATTTCCAAATATTGGTGTTTCCATTTCTTGCCTTAATTTGGAAGACTTCGATTTCGTATTTCAATTAAATGCAAATTTTTGTACATTTTTGCTCAATCCATGTAGCATTTTGTAATTTTTAAGTCTTTCGTGGTGGTTCTCCTACCTCTGTCTCTACGATAAACAGACGAAAATAATACATAAAAAAATAATAATAATAAATAATAAAAAATACATCATTAAATAAAACTGGACACATTTTTCATTTTTCTGTTGTCGTATAAGAATCTCGCTTTGATGCTGATGCTGCAAGCAATGTAGAACGAACGGAGGAGCACCTAGAAAAATTTAAAACAGCCTTTTCTGCCAATGACTTTAAGTAAAGAAAATAAAAATAAACTCATTATATAATTTATTATCTTAAGCGCTTTGGATGACTCTAATCATAAGATAACGTCATGATACAAAATGATTCAAAATAATCATACACTGAAAGTTATAGACATTCAAAATACGAAAGATTAAGTTAGTAAAAAAATGCATGCATACTGAAATCGAGACATTGGACTACAGAAAATTAACATAGAGAAGATGAAAGTAGAAAAGGGGGCTAAGTCCACAGTAGGAGCAAATCACTAACATAATCTTTCATGATACATAATGAGGGCTTGAATCGTTTCAATAAAATGGCCTCAGTGATCTTCACATGTTGTACATTTCTGCAGTATAAAGCGACAGAGAAATAGGACTCGGTCTTATGTCCGGAGAATCGATTCCAGTCCCAGAGATGCTTGCATGTTGGGCTGTTTTGATCTGTTTTGCTTCGAACGCAAGAGCACCTAGAAGTTAGTGACTAGAAGAAGGAATTATAGAATTAAGGAAAATAGTGAAATATCAATCTGAAAATTAATATATATTGACAATATGACTTCAAATTTCGGAATCCATGAATAGATTTCGTCAATAGATAGCATTCATTTGGCCTTTCAGTCCGTGTCCTATCCCAAAACTTTACCAGAAATCCATGAGACTAGAGTAAAGATACCGTTCAAATGACAACCTAAATTGTCGCCATGTAGCGCTGCACGACTTTGAGTGATCATTCGAAAGATAATATGCACTGTAATTACTAATCCTAAAATCTGTGACATTAAATGCGGGTATTTGTTTCACAAGAATGGATTACCTTCCCATTTGTTTTAACCCTAGAACGTACACTGAGGTAACTTTGACCTCAGTAGCATTTTCTTTCTGCGTTTACGGTCATTATGATTATTAGTTATTCTTCAAGCTCCTCTGACTTTTGTTATCTTTATTTTAGCCAATAGTGACAGATGGCATTTCTTTTTCAATGTCATTGTTTTAAATGATTGGAGGTCATATACTTACTTAGTGCACTGAGGTAATTTTGACATCAGTTTAAAGACTAAAATTTTTTCAATGCAGAAGCTCGAAATCTATGACTGTTGTGAAATGTTCTACAGTATACTCGAATTAAGACACGACACGGTCAATAACAATTCGAAGGATCCAGGAAGCGGAAGATGCCAGAGTTAAACCTCTACCCTAGTGGAGAATCCTGTAAATAATTAGGTAATTAAAAGTCATGAACGAATGAATATAAATTAATACTGACAACATAGAGTAGCCTACTCCAGTACAGAGTAGCGACTGAAATACGTATAAAGGCTAGTCGACTCAACTTAAGACGGGAAGGGAAATAAATTAATACTTATAAACGATTTTACTTTACCATGTAAGAACTGAAATAAGAGTTCGTCATGTACCTGACGAGAAGCTAACTTAAAAATAGCAAATGGTAAAGATAAGAAACCTGAAAAAAACAAAATTAAGCTTCCTATGTATGGAGTTATCAGAGGGTCATGTGATTTGGCTACAGTGGAACAAACATAACATAGCAATCTTACAAACGTTGGTGTTTCATTGAAAAGAATGTCAATGAAGGATGCTTTCATATATCATGTCATAGTCACGTGATTTAGCTGATGGAATAATAAACACAACATAGGAATCAACAAACTCTGGTCTTTCAATGGAAAGAAAATCTATGTCATAGGACGACCCTCAAAAAGACCTCAGTGTACTAAGTAAGCAGTAGAAACAATATTGTACGTTCTAGGGTTAAATTGATGTAAATTTAACCCACGCCCGACCAGGGTGTTTTGACAAACGCGCCTGCTGGTGGGGGTAGGAGCGCTGCTCATTTCCGACATTAAAGGTCATTCAAAACAAAATACACCAAATGAAAGCTCTTATGATGACGATTCAGAATGTCATCATTGTTTTGATATTCAAGGTCACTATGGAAGTCAAATAAGGGGTCAAAAAAATATAAGTTTTACTATGGATTCTGCATTTACCTCACTTTTAAATTTTGAATTCAAAACGTCGGAGTCTAAATAGAATCTACCAGGGCAATTATCATTTTTTTCAAATTGACACGAAGACACTTTCTTTTCTGAATTCGAATAGTCTTAATGCAAATCTGTCGAACATTCAAATTCAAGTATTAAGCCGATGTTATTCAAAATTGGTGGAACTGTGGATGGAATACGTAGAAAATAAGCTATCTGAAATTAGGACTTCGTATCTTCTTCGTTCATGAGATCAAATTTTCGGTGACGAGGGCCGCTCAGTGCCCACCGCCAGTGGGTCGAACGTTGTTTTGTACCGTATTTCTTTGAATATGAGACGCCCTTGAATAAGGGACGCCCTTGAATGAGAGACGCATCCGTGAAAGGAAAAAATTTAATACGAGATGCCCTCGAATAAGAGACGTATGTACAAAAAATAGACTGCTATAGACATATTACATGCAGGCTATTGTAATGTGGTAGCTACATCCGCCTGAGCGATTATTAGGCCTACTTATCTTAGTAAAATAAGTCAGTCTACTAGTAAATACCGGGTATCATGACCAATATTGTATGATATATAGGGCTTCTTGTTGTTGTACATGCAGTACATGCATTTTGTACATACGTACATGCAGGCCTACTTAAGGTTACTTCATCTACCATTTAAGGAGGCATTATACGGTAGCTTCCTTTGCATTTGGAGTCATGTACCGGTCGGTAACTTTTGCTGTAAATACTACTTGATTATCGGTATTTTCGCTTCGGTAAATTCAGATCTAGTCTACATGTATAGTGGCCAACATGTACTGGTATATGAATGTATTAGATGGGTCTACAAGATATGCTACTGCAAACCATAAAACTCCTTTCATTTCCAAAATATCTGAATTATGATAAAGCGTATATATGTAAGAAAAATTACTGGCGAAATTTGCCCATGACATAGGCCTAAGTGAGGAATGCAAAAGTTACCCAAGAGAATAGTAGCAAAAAACTAAGACATCTTTTTCTAATGAAAGAATGAAAACTTGAACATTTGATAAATAAGAGACGCCCCTGAATAAGAGACGCATCAATCAGGGATCTGAAAAAAATAAGAGACGCGTCTCCTATTCAAAGAAATACGGTATATTAATAAAATATTTTAAGGTTTTTTGTATCAGGCAAAACAGCGTCAGTGAGCGGCTGTGCTTCGGCTTATAATTGTTAATGTGCGCAACAGTCAGCAAGGCATTTATTGTATATAAAATTGAACGAAGGAAAGTGAATGATCAAAATCACCTCAGTAGGATAAATATCATCAACAGATAATATGCAAGATGCATGCTAAAACAAGAATCTTCTATTTTGAATCACACAATCAGCATCTACATGTGCAGAATTATGACAACCATTGTATAGAAAGCATTGTTTAGAAAGTCATCTGTGAACAGCTTATCATGAGTTCGATATGTAACACGTGAGCTGCATTTAGTTTTCCGCCTCCTTTCATCGTCAGAGAAATATTGTCTGAAAGCAGATAGCTTTTTAAATTACTAATGCATACATTTACAATTCTGTACAGATGTAACTATAGTGAGAGAGGAAATTTGATAGCGCAAACAGCAGATCTTCTACGCATATATTTATTCAGCATACTTTGCCTCACTTTCAGCTCCCCAGTTTTCCTCCAAACCTTTTTCGGATTAGCTTTCTAGTTTATTTCTAAGCAACAATGACATGTTTCATCACGTTTCTTCTGGTCATCTCTTTCTCCTGTGGGCTATTTGAATCCTGTTCTCGGATTTCAGAGAAACTGATTCATCCACCGTCTGCTTACATCAATGATTTGGCTTTCTGTATTCGTGTGGCCAGTCAATGGGATGCGTCTGTATTGAGAGTATTAGAGAATGGATCGTGTGTTCTCTTCAACTCATGTGAAGCTGTCACTTCCTTCAGATCGACACTGCCGTTGTTCAGAAGCGGTCGCCGAGGTGAAGACCATCTGATATTGAGAGCACGTGCTGACCGTCAGCATAATCCTTATGAAATGCTGCTTCACAGCAAGTCAAACATCACCCAACAAGTCTTGGAAGACGTTCAACGGAACAAGAATGGATACAAAAGTCCGCTGGTAGATATCGTGCCGTCTCCGTTCGAAATCATCAAACTAGTGCTGTTAGATGAGCAAGGCATCCAAGCGGTCGCGTTGACCTTCAGAATGTCAGGGGTTGGTGGGATGAAAGCGGAAAGCGCTTGGTTCACAAAAGATAATTTGATCACATCTCATCCATGGAACAAAGCAACATTGCAAGAATGTCGAGCTTTCAGAATGAATGGTTTTACTGATGACAGGCAGAATATTCGTTTTAAAATTGAATCTCCAAAGTCAGTATCCCCGACTGAATCAGCATGTGATCAGTATGGGTTCTTGCTTGTAATGAGATCAGAGCCAGTATGTGAATGGTTCCGCAAACATACCAATTATGCATGGATTAACAAAACAAATGGTGGATATTTCAAACTGGAAGCGAAGTATGCATCAGAGTTTATCTTATTCGGGAGAACAAAAGTCGAAAAAGAGCGTTTGTATGTTCGCGTTGAATAGCACGATGTCTACGATTGAAGTGGAATTTCAAGAACTGCAGCAAGTGAGAACTGAGATGACTTGAAAAATGTCACTTTGGACAAACTGCGATGGCAAGTGTGAAATGTAGAAATACGGTATGTTCAATATTATGACAATGAAGATTAACTGACTGCGCGTCATGAAAGCTCGAGGACTTTGCGGACGTTTTATCATGATTTCCTTTTAGCTCACAAATTGGGATTGGCTTCGAGTTCACTACTGCAACATCAGTAGTGTAGAGACAGTCGGTGTTTAAAGTTGAGTGCTACAGACATGACATCTAGAGAACGCTGCAACACCTGAAACAGTCGATTGCTTTGCTATCTCGTTTGTTGAATAAAGGGAAACACAAAATGTTAGCTTCTTTAATAGAGAAAAGGAATGTAATAATAAGATTCTAACTAGAGGGCTGACACTCCGCACTCCCCCTCTTACAGTCAAATGTTTATAGCAAACTTTTCGAGTAATTCATTTTATAAAATCAACGGTGACATCTTACAGCTATGAGATCAGTGAAGGTTGCCCTATCTCCTTCAATGACTCGTTACCGATGATCATAAACAAACCAAACTCCTATCTGTTTGTAATGAATGTAACGAAAGTTTAGGAATTGGGGCATTGGATGATCGATAGATCGTTTGGGTAAAAAATGAAAATGCAAAATGGAAATGTGGGTTATAAACAAGAAATTTTTGAAGCAAAAGAAGCTATTGTTGCACTCCATAATTAAGAGTTTACATGAAATCTAATGTTTCTTCATTTGAATCTACACGTTTCACACCGCGAATCCCACTGCATGGAATTCAATATCATATCTTCAATGTAATGACAACGCACCATCAAAGTTCGCAGTCAATGTGAATTTCTCATCGAGTATTGTGTCACGCCGCTTCACATAAATGGGAACTCAATGACAAACATGGCATTGCTTTGTTTGAGTTCCCGGCGGCAGTGAACTGCATCATCTTCTGCAGTGAATCACTGCCGGTGATCAGACACTGCGCATACAGTTGATCATACACTGTAAACTGTAGACAGCCAAAAATCAGACAATCAACAGCCAAAATGATCAGACAATTGCAACAGACAACATCAGACAATCAACAGCCAAAATGATCAGACAATTGCAACAGACAACATCAGACAATCAACAGCCAAAATGATCAGACAATTGCAACAGACAACATCAGACAATCAACAGCCAAAATGATCAGACAATTGCAACAGACAACATCAGACAATCAACAGCCAAAATGATCAGACAATTGCAACAGACAACATGAGACAATCAACAGCCAAAAGTGGCTGTTCAGAGCAGACAAGATGAGACAATTATTCGCCAAAATATTAGACAATTCTGTCTACTTTTCTAAAAGTATTGTCTCTCAAACTCAAAGTTTTTAAATGTGATCAAACCATTCAACATCAGCTAATGGCAACTAGTCACTCCTAATCACATAGGTTCTAACTCTGCTCCACTCATTCACACTCGCATTCTTATATGCACATTATGAACAACTCTGATACTTTACAAGGCCGTTGTGTCAATGTTAACTTTAAGGAAGTATATAGACCCTTAAAAGCTGTAAAAAACACATACGAAATCATGTTGTAATAACATAATTAAAAGATAACATCAATACGTCAAATATCCAGACCTTTTATTGCTATGCCTTAAGGTGTATGCAATGAATCCTACTTATTTACAACATTGTATATTCTATAATTGAAAATTATCAAGGATACCGTCCAATTTCAATAAAAGTGTATATATTAGTCATGAGTAGTATGATAGGCAGTAAACGCAATAATGTAAATTAGTTCGTGCGATGAGACAAAAATTGTCTGATAAGCAGGAAATTTGTCTGATAACACGCAGTAACTGCCAAAATACTGATGTGGCTCACAAATTGTCCGATAAACGGCTGTTTACAGTTTACAGTGTAAAGGCGACACTCTGTGATAATAATGGAATAGGCATGGATATTGAAAACAATAGAGCTCCATGGACACGCGTAGTCATGACAACGGTACCTTAAAGGTGCACTCCGGGCAAACTTCGCTGATTTTATTGTCTTAAAACCAAGTTTATGCATCAGCTGTCACTACTCTCCGGGTCGGGCACTCTGCAACGATTTGCTTCACGAGAGATCCGCCTGCCTAATGTTCGCGATGACGTCAGCTGTAAGCAGGCGTAGCTTCATTCGTGCTGTCCATGTTTTGATTAATAAATGAATGCCTTCCCATTGGCCTTCACTGTACTTCCTCGTGAGATTGGCTTATTCATTGACTGCACGAGCGTGTAATGAATGAATAAGCCAATCTCACGAGGAAAATGTCAAAGATTTCAGGCATTCAAATAATAAAATCTCTGATGACATTCACATAGAAATATTATTACCATGGACATGAAACTAAATTCGGTGTTTACATCCGGAAGTCAAGCTCACAAATGTTCCTGGTCTTCAATTCAGTGCATACAGTACTGTGGGAGTTGAGTGTCCCTCAGATCAATCATACACGCACCGTAAGTTCCTGCTTACTTGTAGCCTCTCAGATTCACGTCTGATGGAAAGTATTCTGTCCAGAAGTCTTTGTTTAGCCATGGACTCCGAGATATGGGTAGATGGGGATAATGTGGAACGCAGATGAAGATTGGAGAGAAACTCATGAATCGTCGGTCCAAATCTTCTGATATAGTCTTAAGTCGACATTGACTAAATGTAACATACAGATGAGCTCTTGCAAAACGGCATTGATGGCACAGTGCTTGGCAAATCAAACTACAAATTTATCATCTTTACAAAAGTCAAATACCTTTCGGCTTTACGATCAAATTAGACGACTTAATAACGTTTTTCATAAACGAATAACGCAACCTGTCTGCTTAGTTTAAAACTACTCTTTTCAAGAATCTATAGAAAACTTTGAATCATCAAATGATTGCTCTATAATGAAGCTAGTAAATATAACTTAGTATGCCCATATAACACAATGTACGGCTTATGACAATGCTTGTCGTACCCCCATCTCTCAATATCTCGGAGTCCATGCCTAAACAAAGACTTGCGGACATTTCACAGAATTCTCACCGCACCAGATAGCCATGAACCGTCATCATAGACAACATTCATGCAAACATTCATAGACTTTCAAACTTTTCATGAATTAAAATCTGAGTTGAATTCTAAAACTTTCATAGACTTCAATAAAAGATTTCTTCATCCTTCCATTATCTGTTACTAGCAGTGATCAAGAATTGCAATCTTCATAGACTTCTCAAGAGTTACGTACAATAGCATTATATCTACTACTCCCTTTGATAAATTACTAGGAAAATGCCGGTAGCTTGAAATCGCATAATCTACTGCTCTGAATTACTAAGCAACTCTATCTTGCTGAAAAAGTACAGAATTTTTTTAGAAATACAAGTAACCGTTATAACAAGACTACATACGTAATAACACCACCATGCTCATCTACAAGAATATACCTTATAACATTAGTTGTTCGGGTCAACAAAAGAACAGTTCTGGAAGGAGCAATTTTTGAAGATCAAAGAGGGTCTGTTCGATAGCTGCGGATTGTCATTGATCACTTCTTCAATTGTTTCATTGCATAGGACCTTTGAAATTTTCCTTTCCAAAGCATCTTCACCAACATAGTTGCATCAGCCTCGGAAATGCGTCGTTTTGCCACTTCCCTTGGAATACCTGCTTCTACTAGTCTAGCTTTACTTGTTCGACGAAGACTAGCATTTGAGTAGAAACCAAACTTACATGTAAGTCCTGTCATTAAATTCTTGGTCATTTTTCCTATTGAATGAATTCCTAATGGAACATTCTTATACCAAACTGATGCTTCAGGGTTTGTATACATGCTAAGTGAAATGACTCTATTTTTGAGGATGGAGGACGATGGCTTACATACTTCCTGTGAATGTTGATCAAACATCTACGCGATGAGCTATCATTTGAATAGAATGATATGGAATTGAATGAGCTATCCATGAATAGACGTCCTTAGATAGAGAAGGTAACAGGACATAGTAATTCTATTAAATGCTATTGGTCGTAGTGGATTTTAACATAGCTTACTGGTTTTAACTGGTTTTACGTAGATTGATATTTGTATAACTCCTCAAACCAGTAAGCTATCTAACTCATCATGGATTTTGCGGACGGAAATATCAGACAGTTTCGACTGCTAACGCAGCCTCGTCTATGTCTGATATTGCTGCCCTAAACTTCCATGACATAATGTTACATTGTTACTGTGTAGCATGATTGCGGTCCGATATCTTAGACATTCGAATCAATCGAAAAAATTCGGACAGCAATGTTGCCCGCCTTTTAAATATAGTCTTTGCACATTTGCTTTAGTCATCCATCGAGTAGCAATGATGAAAACATAATTTATGAGGTCAGTATGAATCACAGTAATGATGTAATTGCGGTCCTGTTTAACGAATGGACACAATGATGATGCTTCAACGCCACGCGCTTCAGCATTGTCATTGTGGCCTTCTTTCAATCTGATCGCAATCATTCGTTGTAAACCCTTCTATGCACATCTTAGTATCACGTTACCTTACGAAAGGATTAGATTTATTGTCGCATGCGGAAAGTTTCCATAGGACATTATATGAAAAAGACTGAATTATCTCTCCAAGAAATTTATTGGCGAAAGGTAAGAAGAAATATTGGTAAAAAATCACAAACTGCCCGACGTTATGTGTCACAGACACACACACTGTAAATCGCTGACACGAAAATTATATACAATCATACACCAAATTCACTTGCAATTTGTAGCCAACATTGATGCGAGATTCTCGTATATTTACACAGATCTGGTATGCTATTCATACGAAAGTTCGCTTACTTTCGCATGTGATTGGTATTGAGCGATTTACAGTATACTCAAGGGACTTTGGTGAGTCAAGCACGTTGACAGCCAGTGCTCATATAGGCCGAGCATACAAATCAGCGGTAACTAATCAGCTCATGTTTGCGGTTCATAGGCGGCTTGCAGAGGTCAATAAGCTTGGCTTCAGAAATCCGAATACAGACAGGGTCATTCTGAAGGAAATCAAATCATCAATCGATGAAAGAGAATCGGACTGATAATTGATAATGTATCCAGGAAGCACTCCTGCTATCCAAGTTAGTAATACTGCGGCGATGCTCATGAAGACGTAAGGCGGTTACCAGAGCCGAGTAGGCAACGTGACAAAAGTTATAGCGCAAGCTGTAAGAAACATGACGAGAAATTCTTGATGGAAGATTTAAAGACAGCCTGGTTCAACATCGGGTTCAACATAACCCTTTTGAACAAATCGTGCTTCCTGCTTGATGTCTTGTGGCTATCGGAAATATGTTCAGAGCAAGCGCAACTTTACTGAGACGGCTGAGACCTCAGTGCTGCAGCCAGCGCTGTGTATGGCTGCCGTCCCTTAATGTCACCGTATCGCAGCAGACGTCATCACCGAGAATTGTTCGACGCGTGGCGAGAGAACTGCCTCGAGTTGCCAATCGACGGCGCTAAATCAACTTAACCCTCAAAGATTCAACGTGGTACTTTTTGATCCACCGGACATTAAAAGAAACATTCTGAAAAAACCGTTTGATCTTTCTCATTCATACTCTAGAACTTCAATCTATAGTATAATACCCTAAACATACTCAAATATAAAGTCCGTAGCTCAATTGGTTTCGGTTCTACATCAAAACTTTACGCAAGGTTCAGTATGGCACATTTTGCTCCAATGACTTTAATGCAAATTTGTCATACTTTGACAAACTCTCAGTAACTGAAAATATTTCTTCAAGTCATTACACTATCATCAATCATGATTCTCAAGTTTCAAGAATCGAAATGGTGAGGGCGTCCACCAAAATTTGGCATTTGATATAGTAAAGAAATTGACAATTCCTTTCTACACCTCCGGGCGGGATATAGTTCATGATAATTTTTTCACTTCGCATCACTTAGCTGTATTCCTGTTTACGAAAATTCTCTCAATGCTCAAAACAGCTAGCGCTCATAGGCGAGTGCACCAAATTACATTCGCTCCACTGAAAACCGTGACAGATATGATGTACAATCGGTATACGATGATGAAAACAAGATCCTCTCCTATTGTCCCAAGTAAAAAAAAGAATGTGATACTTCTGTCATCCGGAAATCATAATGCTGAGACAGACGACTCTGAAACACATCGACCCACTATGATAACTGAATCATGCAATAAAACAGAAGGTGGTGTAGATCTTCTTGATCAGCAAGTCGAAGAATGTACAGTTATAAGAAATACAAGCAGATGGCCTTTGCTCATGTTTTTGAACTGTATCGACGTTGGATGCTACAATTCATTTATCCTCATGCGAAGTGCACTTCCTTCCTATGACAGGAAAGTATATTTGAAATGTTTGGCATTCCAACTCGCAAAACCCTTTGCCAAAAAGTGTCTGCAATGTTCCCGAAATTCTCTCCAAGCACCTCACGTCGGATATCATGTCTCAGAACCAGTTCCTACACCGATCCGCTCGCGACGACCGATCAATGGAAGATTCTCAATGCAAGCGCAAGACAAGGTCATTCTGTGGCTCATGCTGCAAATCGGTTTTTCTCCTGCACACCGCAGAGTTGTTAAGAAAGCTGTTTGCCTTTCGTGTGATCGATAAATCAGGCTATATCGCTGCCATACGGACCAACTTGAAAAATTGACCGGAATGCACCTTTACCGATGGTAGCTTCACTGTTTGACGCATAGAGATACATTTCCGTGTCATTTGACATAATCCAATCTCAGCTATTGCATGCACTGATAGCAAGCGATAGAGATTGACTTAGATGTTCGTCTCGCTTGTCGTTCGCCACGGAAGTGATTGATCATGATTGTAATGCAGAAGGAAATGATATTATTTTACAGATCGTCCGCGTCATGACAGCCTTGGAGAGGCAATGTTTGTTAAATTAGCAATTCGACAGGTTGCAATACTTTCATGCTCAACCTCAAGTGTTTCTTCTTAACCGTGATCATGTCACAGACAATCTCTCATTGGCAAAGCAAGATCACATAATCAAAGAAAATGATTTCAATCAACTTTGAAAGATGTAGATGGTTCCACATCACTATTCAGATTCAAGAATTGAAACATGAATCTGTTGAATCATAAAATTATGCCGGTAAAAATTGAATTAAACTGAAATTCCAGCCAAGAAAACTCAAAGACTTCCATTATATAACGGTTCATGAAATTCCCTTGATAATCAGCTAAAATTCCGCTTGGTTGCGATGCTTATTGGCAAATATTCATTCCTTTTGATATCCAACTTGTTGCATACTACTTGTATAGAGGAGTCATCTCGGTAGTATTTAAATTGGCAAACTTTTGACTTTTTTAGAACTGCTCAAATAATTTTTTGGATCACGGATACGTAATCTCCGCAAGAAACTGAATATTTTGATATAAAAATTTTCACTGTATACAGATACTTTTTTGAGTCGACACTCTACCTATATATACTTACTCTATGACTCAAATCTTTCTAAGTGATAAAATGGTCAAATGAAAATATTATTCACATCCTTCCATAATCTAAATGTACGTTCAGTGTTCTGATTCGTCAGAATTCAGGCTTGAATTTGTATTACGTTCAATGAAATACTGATCTTGTTGCCCCTCGAGACTTGTTCACACCGTGAATATCAGTATTAACGGTTAAATGATGTCCTCATTTAAGACTAGGTAAATGATGAACCCGGGTCTGGCCAGACCCGTAATAAAATTGAAGATAAGCACCGCTATTCATCTATAGTGAAGGTTGTAGGAACATTGGATTTTAGAATACCATGGCCTATCATCACTTCACTTCTGCATTTAGCTAGTTTCAGCTAATAACTAGGCCTACATGCTTACCACAGTAGGCCTATGTTGTGAAACTGTTTTAGGTGATGCCATGTAGTCTGTGGAAATATATGTTTATCTGGGTTATCTAAAAAGTGATAGCAGTTGTCAATTGTAGGCCTACATACTGTACGTATTATAATGTAAAACACAATTCATCCAGGTACCAGTATAATTGAAATAGTCAGCTGTTGTATTCCATTACTGAGTAATGGAGAAAGTTCATAAGTATCACATAGAAACAGGACAATAATAGACGGTTGTTGCATGCTGTATGCAGATGGCTTTTTGACACTCAGCACATTTGAAGCGTGTCTTCCTTTCCTTTACACCTTCATCCAAGCAGATCCGACAGCGTTGACGTTGCTGGTTGCTGTCGACAGCAGGCTGCGAGATGTTGGGTTTGATACCGACTAACTCCATGGCCACTTTGATTGAGTTGGTTAGACGAGAATGAGTAGCACGTTGACGAACAAGAGGGAGGGTCATCTCGTAGCCAAGATCCATCTTGAAGGAGTAATGGTTCGTAGCTGCCATTGTTCTCATGGCTGCAATAACATCCATCCGGCACTTCCGTTGGCTTCGGTAAGTACGGACCAACTTGTCTAGGTTATCGACTCCCGACTTTGTCGCATTGTAGCATTCCACGATTTCGGGCTTCTCATTCTCGTTGTGCTTGTCATAGGTGTGCTTTGTCGATAGAAGGAGAACGGGTGCATTGCCTTTGTCAAAATAGGAGCATAGCACCTTTTGACCAGATACGAAATGCCGAGAGTCACCTTTCGTTCTTCCTTGAGAAGACTTCGCAGCGGGAGGAACCCCACGCCTGTTGCTGCGGATGGTTCCAACAACACTATAGTTTTGGCATCTGTGAGTCGATCGCACAGATTGACCGAGGTAAACCAATTGTCCATTGTAATATTCCTCCCGACACCCATGTATGCCTTGGCCAGATGCATCACCACCGCTTCACTGATTGGACAGTTTCGCTCCGATTCCAGTAGGGTTTCTTTCCCAACAAACACAAGGCAGCGTAAAGGAAAGCTATTTTCAGCGTCCGTAATCCAAAAGATCTTTATACCAAACTTTCCAGGCTTACTTCGAAGGTATATACTGTTGAAAGCGAACACGACCATGAAACTCCACGAGCTGTTCATCAACACACAGAAGGGATCCCGGATCATAGTGACTTTCCAAGTTTGAGTTCACTTGATCAACAACTTCACGGAAAGGAGCCAGTGGATCGGTGCGGTCACGTCTCATCTTGTTATCAAATCCAAGAGTAGCTTTGATCTGCTGGGATCGCTGGAAACTCATTGAAGCCCTAAATATCGGATTGCCATTTCTGAGATCCCAAAGCTCCCGAGTGTTACGGTGCCCAGCCTTCGATGCAGACCTACGAAGGCTTCAAATTCAGTCATTGATAATGGTCTCCATGTAGTGTGCTTAGCAGCGGCGATACGGCGACCCTCACGATTAGTATGGAGAAGTGTCAGGTGCAAACTGTCACCAAAATATGCCCTGAATGCTTCTGATGGTGTCTGAGGATGAAACCCGACACTGAATCCAATGTGAGAAGCACGGAAAGAGTTGCGCACTGGCTCTCTGGCTGGTGGATGCTGCTGGGCTGTCTGAAGACACCACAAGAGACCATTGGGAGCTCTTAGGGCAGGTGCCACTAGGGAGGGAGTCTCGTCATCGTCGTCCTCTTCTCCGCTGAAATCCATCTCCTCTAAAGCCTCTATACTCAACTCTTCATCACTGACATGGCCACTAGCAGCAACTTGGTCTGAAATGAAATGACACGCCGATTGTGAAATCATTGCAACAAGTATGGGTGTAACATTTGCAAGAGCTAAATCACTTACCAGAAATCTCGGCAAGGGAGTCATATTCGTCGCTACCTGCATCGTTGTCATTTATCACAGCACTAGCTGCAACATCATCAGCTGAAATGGAGATGATTTCATTTAGAGTTACCGGCAAGTTGAATTTGCAGGTCTACATATGTATAGCATAGCGATGTACACGTACATGTGTTCATGTATACATCTGTAACATATTGCTATAATAATATGCAGTACAGCGTACATAGTCAGATGATAAGTTCAATGGGCAGTCCATAAATTTTATATCCATAAATATCGGCTGGTTGTCTGCTGATAGGTCTAAATGTAGGCTACACGCATAGCCAATAGGCAATCACAACATGGGTGACATCGTTATCAACCTGCATGTACATGTCGGCTACGGCTACTCTACGGCACAGAACTTTTCTGTAAAAGCAAAGACGCAACAACTTAATACACGTAGGCCTAAAATGAGTTCTGTAATAAACTATTGTCAATGAATCTGAGTGGATTGATCACTTTACAACGGGCTGCAGTACGTACATAGTACAAGCTTGGTCCTTCTTCTGATATCTCCATCAGTCTAGTCATACATGTATATCTGTGCCTAAACATAGCTCAAGATTCAAGCTCGTCATTTCAAAA
Source organism: Prostheceraeus crozeri (assembly GCA_907163375.1). Lineage (NCBI taxonomy): Eukaryota > Metazoa > Platyhelminthes > Polycladida > Euryleptidae > Prostheceraeus > Prostheceraeus crozeri. The sequence goes on from CAJQUW010003941.1 coordinate 84,015, forward strand.
TAGTAACGGATAGCTCTACCGGTACTTCCACTTACAATCCTACATATAAGTACGTAAACACCAGCTAATTCTAATCTCCCCATAAGTATTCACGTGTACTAGTATAAATTACATTTCACCCTCCCACCATGAACAGACACTAAACAGCTCCTCGAAACCTCCCTCCCCCTCAAATCTGTTCACATAGATTGGCCTTCAACGATCCCTCACACTCAGCTTACTTGATATTTCAACAGGAAAATTGTCTTCTTCTTCATCAGCATCGTATTGTAGATTGATATTAGCAAATGCAATAGACCGGGCATTGCGGGGCGGTAGTTGACGTCTTTCATTAGAAGATGCCATTGACATTCCAATACATGAGTAGACAATCGCAGAATATTCCTTCGTGCATATGAGGGAAGAAAAATGAATTCATTCAATCAGACGATTTCGTGACTCCTATTGGTCCCTTGATTCCTTCTGATCAAATAGAAAAACAGATGGGCAATAAGCGCGCGCGTGTACTTGTGTGTGTGTGATTCTCTAGATGTTACCATGTGTTACCAAGCAGGTAATACATGAGAAGCACACACGTTAGGTAGGCGATGCTGCGAACGATGCACAAACATTTGACCTTGATGAGTAGCTTTACAAGTACTGCAAGTACTTTGTAAGTACATTATGCTTTACAACAGTCGAGTCTAAGGTTTACAAAGTGAGAATGTTAGTAAGAAAAGTCATGAACTTCACTAATAGCGCATACTGACAGAAAATAAGACCGTTATCATACGAGAAGATAGCCCGTTATGCCATAGACACGACCGGGTCTGGCCAGACTCGGGTTCATCATCTACCTAGTCATAGGCTCGATGTAGTAAAACAAACTATCGTGGACTCTAACAAAAGCTCTCAGATTGAGTACTCGAATAATGTAGAAAAGTCATGAAATTTCAGCCTCCTGACGATTTTAGTTTCGGAGATATCTTGTATGAAAGATAGCCCGGGTCTGGCCAGACCCGGGTTCATCATTTAACCGTTAAGTAAAACTTCAGTTGAATCACTTAGTTGAATCATCTCTAGACCCAAACACGTAGACATGGCAATTTATCTCTGTGGGTTCACGATAGGATGACAACGGCTGCTTATCAGTGCATTTTGTGAATATTAGCGGTTATTACCATTTCTATATATACTCATTGACATAATTAATGAAATAATTAATGCCCATCTCTCATGGAATGACCATCACTGGCAGAAAGTCTTGTGGACCGATGAATCGAGATTCACTCTGGATTTCAATGACGGTCGTGTCAGAGTGCATCGTCTTCCAGGTGAACGCTTTGCCCCATGCTGTATTAAAGAACACGACAGATATGGTTGTGGAAGTGTTATGCTGTGGGGTGGCATTTTGGCATGGCGGACGAACGACAGCAGTCATCATCAAAGGCACGTTGACTGGAGAGAGGTATCTCAATGAAATTGTGCTTCCTGTTGTTGCCCCAGTGGTCAGGATGGAGGATCTCGTCTTCCAAGACGACAACGCAAGACCACCTCGCTCCTCGGCTGTCATTGCCACTGTTAGGAGATTGAACATTCAAACCCTTGACTGGCCTGCACGCTCACCTGACTTGTCACCCATTGAACAAGTGTGGGACGAGCTTGGGCGGCGAGTGAGAGACCGCTATTCACTTCCACCAGTGTCCTTGAAGATTCTCTCTGAAAGCCTGACATAGCAGTGGCTTCTCCTTGAAACATCCTTCATTCAGAAACTTTGTGAATCCATGCCATCTCGTATTACTGAATGTATTGGAGCTAGAGGGGGGCACACGCGCTATTAAAGTTGAATCTGCTACATGCGTTGTTTTTCTGTGCTAGCGACTTGGTGGAGATTGTGACTAAATTATCAAGGTATCATACATACATGTATATATGCCAGTCAAAAATGAAAGAAGTTAAAGAAGTAAATGTTTCAAAAATTTTGTCAATGAGTATATAATAACCCTCAAAGACCTGAAGGAGGAGGGCTCCAGTGGACCCCTTCTGCAAATTCTTCGCTTACCTGCTTAAACCGATATCAAAACATTAGGAAAAACATGTTTGCGTGCAGCAAGTCGATATAACTAATCCCATGAGTGTCTTTCAGTCTTCTTAGAAAACACATGCGAAAATGCGATGTTTTTATAATTTAACGACATTTAGCATATTATTACACTAATAGACAATCTTGCGAAATACTTGCGAATCTGCCAAAAATCTTACGATCGTAAGATGTATTCTCATTTTTTGCGCCTGTCGTGCACAAGATTATCAGAAAACCTCAAGATATTTTTATCGAAAATTGTCGTGTGGTTCTTGCATCATGACTTGAGCATAGGACAGTCAATCGACAACTTCAAGCGCTGCTAATTCAGACACGTTCCTCCTTGTGTGTAGGAGATGCGACTTTGGTTATTTATGCCACACACACACATACAGTATATTTATACATACTAATTGGTCATACATATCAAACAACATGCACCTAGCAATGAGCAACATGCCACAAGTAACTCAGACTTGAAGATAGGCCTATGCCTGCATGCATGATGTTACACGTATCGATGCCGATGAATTGCCCATTGTCTGATGCTGTATTTGAGCTAGATATTAACTAAGTTTCAAATCTGTAAATGAAAATATCTGTTTGAAGTTATTTATCCGTTGAATCTTGAAATTGGCTACATGTAGTATCATTGGATCATTGATATACGCGGTTTCAAGCCTTGCACTTGTACATAATTTGTGTGAATGATTTAATCTATCTCAGAAGCTTATCATGCAGAAGTGTGAATTGGCTCTAAAAATTCTTGGCGGATTCCAAATGTGGAATCCAAAAGTGGAATTCCCATGTCACGTGCTCTAAATTTAGTAGTCCTAAACGGCGCTCCGGGAGACTTGCTCAGTTTTCTGATGCTTTGCGAGTCACACTAAGTATAGACATCATCTCATTCATAATTTACTCGCAATTTTGATTTTACTGTAATTTATCCTGATGTCTGTAATCATTGTAACTAACTACATTGCTGACATAGTGTTGTCTCAAGAAAACGTTTAGCGCATGATTGATGATGGCGAGCCCAACAACGTCTTTAATTTAACGTGATGTCCTGGCATGTGTTGAGTTCCCGATTTCCACAGTGCTTATGTGCCTCTCTCGTCTGCGTCTTCGTCTTCGTCTTCGTGATGAATAGCTACCGCCGTGTATTCCTGTTGAGGATAATATTCCATCTTGGATTTTGATATTTCAGAGTAGTCATCACAGAATTCAAACGTGAGTAGCAAATATATCCAACTAAAGTAAAAGCAAATTCTAAGCCATCCATTCGAAGACGGTCCTCAAGTTGCTAAAAATAAGCGGAAAATTAATCGCCAATTTTTTGACTACTCGTGATCGTTTACAAGTCAAAAAAGGAGATCATGCTAAGTTTGAACAACTAGTGGGATTAGCACAATTATGCGGTCACTAGTGAACTGCTAACCAGCCAGAAATCAAGAGAGACTCGTCAAATTCTATGCTTGATGCTAACCAATACGGGAATTTGACATTCTGATAGAGGTAGGCATATATTCTCGTTACATCTGGATGGTTGGCAAGCAGTTTGATGGTTACTACACCCATAGAAATAAACTGTTTATCTGAAGTTCGCTAGAATGGAAATTGACTCAAGGTCGCGGCACATCCGGGGGAACTAAGTTGGGGCATGAACCACCAATTAGAAGCTTCGATTTACACATGTGACTGATTCTAACCCAATGATACAGACGTTGGCAGGTGCATCTAAGTGAAAATGCGTGCGATTTATGTGCCGTTATTGTGCATTGCATGAAGCTTAATTTCCATTCTAGAGGTTTTATTGTTGTCAATTTCTATGACTACACCTATGAATGTGATTTATGTACTCTGAATATCGTATTGTTATTTATTTTTGATACTTCAATGCAAACAGAAAAGAAAGATTGAAATTGGAACTGAATAAATTGTTGTATTGGGGTTCTGTAGGACTGAGTCCTGCTACAGGCAGAGTATTGAAATACTTCACAGACAAATAGATTTATCGCGTTTTTTGTTGAAAATGTCTGACATTCAAATCACATGAGGTAATGCAGTATTACAGAGCTGTCCATAAAATACCATATTGAACTTCTACTTGTATATTTAATGAGTAGTGTACTGTATTCAGTCTGCTAAATAAACACGAGAAGATTACTGCCCTGAAAGACACGCAAGATCGCTGAAAATAGAATGAAGCATCACCGACACGACAGATGGGCCTAAATTGTAATTAAAATAAGTATTTGAACGCACAAAAGTGAGAAATAATTTTATTAATGTTGACGACTTAATTATTATTTAATATGCTTTATTCAGCAACGAGAATATCACACTTTCTGGAATAGGCTTAATTAAGTTAACGCAAGTTTTATTAAATAGGACTACAATACAAGTGGTAGGGTATAGTCCGCAGGTTTTCAAACTATGGGTCGTGACGAGCTTTTGAGAGGGTCGCGACAATGACGTTGGGTCACATGGGTCGCAGACATGGGAATAATTATTTTTTTCATAATCATATTTGTCCCAAAAAACTAGCAGAAAACATTGAGATTTGAATTAATAATTAATAAAGGGTAATACTACAAAATTTTAAGATCAAAGATAAATACAATTGAAGTTTCTTATTACTTATAAATAATACAGTAATATAATACTTCACATGTAACACAATAATTTAAGGAATTTTAAGAATTGTACTTACGCAATTAAATATTGATCGTTTTCGGCTGGCCAATGATGTGTCGGTTATAATTACAAAAAAAATGTATTTAAAGGTTGTTTTGTAACATACAGACGAGTCATTCTTACTGTCATCGCAAATATGGCTAGTTCTTCGAAGCAACCTAAAAGTTCGACTCTTCCTATGTACTTAGATTTATATGGTGTTATTGAAAATTCTGGAGCTTGTATTTGTGTAGTGTGTCAGAAGACGATCCCTAACGAATCAATAAAGCCCAACAAATTGGAAAGACACATGAAGACTCACTCAAGATTCAGCTGCTTGGATAACGATGCTCGTAACCAAAAATCAGTGTCAGTGCTCACAGGTACGTTGGATGAAAAGGAAAGAATTTCTGTTTTTGTATACAAAACTGCCTTTTTGTCTGCTCAGCGTAAACGGCCATTTGTTGAGAGCGAGACTGTAATCAAGCCGTGCTTGCTTAACTTCGTTGAAATTTTCAATGATCAAATATTTAGCAAGAAACTAAAAGACATTGCCAATTCTATTCCAATGACTGACAATACTATGCAGAGGCGGGTTGTCGAGTGTGCTGTAGATATCAGTGATCAAGTATTAAAAGACTTCAAGGCATCATGTGCAAGGAGGTTAGCCTTGGACGAATCTACTGATATGATATTACCTCGGACCCACAATTGGCGATTTACGGCAGATATCTCAAAGATACCTGCGTAAAGGAGGAACTTCTTTCTTTCCTTCCATTGGAACTTCATACCACAGGACAAGAAATTTACGATAAAGTCACACAGTTCCTTACTCGAGTTGGTGTGACGTGGGAGGATATCGTTGAAGTAAATGTTGATGGTGCTCCTGCCATGTTCGGGCATAAGACTGGGTTGAGGGGCATTTTGTCCTCCTTTCATCCGACTGTGTACGTCAATCATTGTGTCATACATCGTCAAGCTCTGGCAACAAAAAACGTGTCGGAACCATTTGATGAAGTTATGAAGATCGCCGTCGCATCAATCAATTTTGTAAAGTCAAGGGATTTCAATAACAGAATTTTTCGAAAGTTGTGCAATGATATGGACGCCGAATATGACAATTTGCTGTTCTACGCTACAGTAAGATGGCTTTCACGAGGGAAGTCGGTTAAAAGGCTCTTCATTCTGAGATCAGAAATGAAAGAATTTTTGTCCTCGAGAAGCCATGTGCATGCTAACGATTTCAGCGATCCACAATTCGTCGCTAAGCTGGCCATGCTGGCGGACGTTTTCGAACACATGAACTTAATAACAGTCTGCAGGTTCGCGAAACTTTCGTTTTCAATCTTAAACAATCAGTGCGAGCTTTCATTCGAAAAATTGATGTTCTGATTGCTCAAATAGACGATCTGAACTTCAGTAGTTTCCCTTGTTATCTGGAATTCCAGGTGACGTCTGATATGGAATTCGGCGAAGATGTGGACTTACTCTATGGTAATCTGTTCACTCCGTGATTATCTCCAGTCGTTGAAAAATAATTTCGAAGAAAGATTTCCATCAGTATCAGATAATTACGATTTCATCACTCGCCTTTCAAAGTAGAGGCCACTGAGACGGGTGAGTTTGCATTGGAAACAGCTGAACTTCAGGACGATGACGAAGCTAAGCTGGACTTTCATAAAGATTCGCTGCTTTTGTTCTGGCTGACAAGACCCACTGATAGATATCCAAAGTTACGAAAAAGAGTATCTGATGTCCTGAGCTGCTTTGGGACCACATATGTTTGCGAAATGACTTTTTCTTAAATGGCATTTATCAAGAACAAATATCGAAGTAGAATCACTCATGAAAATCTCATGGCTTGTATGATTTGCGCCACCACTACGTATATCCCAAGATACAACGAGTGGTAAGAAAATGAACTAAAATTCTAATTAATCAGCTTTAAACTCAAATGTTTCTAGATACGCAAGATGATGCATGTTTACCAACTGAATTAATATAATCATTTTTTATGTATTTCGATTGTTCTGATTTGTGTCTCAGTTGCCAATGATATTCTGCATATTCTCGAAAATACGTTATACCAAAAATGGGTTTAGGAAGAGCATAAGATGCTAAGAAAATATTTTTAGTCGAGGGCGCTTAGGTTGATATTACCATATGGTTAATAGGATGTAACGATAAAGGTGGGGTCACTGACATACGCGTAGACTAAAAGTTGGGTCGCGAAAAAAATTTCGTGAAAACCGCTGGTATAGTCGAAGGTAGGATATAGCCAGCACATGGAAAAGGTTTGTCTTAGCTGATTTCACGAAAATTTCAACTTGGATACGTACGTTTACATGCCGCTATCCTTTTGTCAAGTTATCTTATTTCATTTCTTTAATTAATCAAAGGAAATTAATTAGCATGTATTTTGGAAGAGAGGACACTTCGAATCGAGAAGTAGCATTGAAAGATGAAAATCAGTCGTGTCTGAATTGCTAAATACTTTAACAACCTCATTTTTATTTTTCAAATTATTATGAATTGAATGTCACAAATTCGATCATGCATGATTTGAAAAAGTTGGAAACTGAGAAGAAAAACGTTAATGATGCGTTTCAGAACCTGCTCAATTGAGGCTATTATGTCTATCATACAAACCTCATACGAATCATTGTAAATAAATATTCAGTCATACAGGTATTTTTCGGTATTACTTTACTTTATCCGTCTCACGTCCTTTGTACCGTATGTCTTCAGAAATTACGAAATGAATCTCTGAAGTTAAAATGGAAAACTTGGACAATTGTGAGTTTGATTAATTGTGTTTTGAAAATATAGCTATCAAATTTTGAATATGATTTACTACTTTCAGATCTGTCAGCAGGCCTTGAGTTGGACTGTCTTATATTGAATTCCTTTTGCTATGTGAGGATGTTGTGAGTCACAACTTGTGATGCTGTACATTAATTATTTTGTTTTGACTCTCAATATGTTTATCCTACACTGCAAATCGCTCAATACCAATCACATACGAAGGACGCATACCAAAGTATTTTTTGGTATATTTCTGTATTCTCTTGGTATATATTTGTATGCTTTTCGTATGTTATTTCAAATGTTTTATGCTTTACATACTAATGCCATACCAGCACAATGTTAAAAGAAAGCATTCATCCTGTCCAAAGTATTTTGATTTAAAGCCTTTTGTCAATAAAGATCACACTAATGTTACTACTGCTTTGTAAGTAGTGAGATAATGACATTCAAGAGTCATACTTCAAATACTGAATTCGATTTTAATACATGTAGGTCTAAGGCATTTCATGAATAATCAATAAGTATTCAAATATCAACAAATATGCATTATGTAATTTTGAAATTAAGCATATTATCAATCCGAAATAAAAACACATTATAATTCATGAACGCAAAAATAGTCATGTTTGAGATATATAAGTCAGCATGATCTCCCGCTTGTTAACTAATGTTAGAATTGATGCTTATCAACATGCCTCATGAATTAGGGTTAACTAAACGTCTCGTTAATATTGCTAGACAAGTAGCACCGACGAGAATCCCGTGGAACATAAAATTCAAAAAAAATCTTATCTAGTAAAATGCCACACTATCAAATAAAGAATATTCATGACTGGTATTACCGGATATGTGACTTAAAGCTGCACATACGAAACATACCAGAGGCATACGAATGAGGATGAATTTGCATCGGGTCTCGTTTATAAAACATACCAACAACTCGTATTTCAGTGCAAAACAGCCAATCACAGATAGAATTGTTCGTATCGCTACATACCAATCACATACGAAAGTAAGTGAGGTGGCATGAAAAACATACCAGATCTCTGTAGACATACAAGAATCTCGTATCAGATGATAGTTTCAAATTGTATGTAATTTTCGTATCCAGCGATTTACAGTGTAGTGTGGCATCGGTCTCACAGAACCCTAAATGAATTCCGTCGTTGGTGATATCTATGATCCCCAATGTAAGGCAGAAGAAAACCCAACGAGGCATCAGCTTCGTATTCGTTCTCTGAAAGCTTCCTTCACAGTTGAACCTTTGTTTTGCTTCTCCTTGGTGTTGTCAGCTGGAATACATTTGTTCATTCTTGTGAGCTTCAAACTTTCTCAGTTGTCAGGAACTAGTGTTTAAAAATAACCGGTAATTTATATTCGTGTTCCTATAACTTCAAATATTGAGAACCAATATGCTCTGAATTTAATCAAATGCACGTTTGGCTTCATCTGATTCTGGTGAAGGTGTGAATTTCGCTTAACGTCTTTTTCATATAAATTCCGATTAAGAAATGAAAAATTGATATTTTTGTCAATCGACGTCTGTCAATCTCGAGCTTATCCAAACAAACCTGAAAATCAAAAGTTTGACGGCAAAAAATGGTTCGCTCGATCGCAGCCTAATTCGGCTCGGCCATCTGTTTCATTCTCAATTGTCTATAAATCAAATTAAAGATTTGAATGGCAAGATATTGATGGAAAAGTAGTAGCAACCTAATGAGCAATGACAAGTGATATTATCTAACTGGGTTGTTTGTATGAAACTCTTAAGACATTCGCTATATAATTTACCGATGGCATTATAGTTTAGCATCCAATCAAACTCAATCTACTATATAAATATTTTGCCTAAAAATTTCGAATTCTTGACATGAAATAGTTTTTCAAAATTACGCAATTATATGTTTCAGCACGCAAAATTTATAATATTTTGTGAGCAATGCATTGCAAAGGCAACTCTTTATAACTTTCTATAAATCCAAACTACAAGTAGATGTCAATGTAAGAAGGATTATACAATCCATGATGCGTAATAAATTTGTATATACAAGGAGACAACATTGTTTCAAGAAATGAATTTTGTTCATTTTATGATTTTTGCCTAATTCACTATCTTCCTAAACAATAATGAAGCTGCCAATTTTTCCGTGTCGCTACCTAGACCCACTGATCGATCAATACACTGAAGTTTATCGTCTACATCTGTCAAGAAATGAAAAAGTTATGTTGAAATAGACATTTTTCAACAAACCTTAAATGACATTTCCATGGTTTTTGTGAAGCATTTCTTTGTGAAAATCACATTTCAATTTTCGTAGCTAAGCTGACCTTGTACATACCGCATCAAGTTAAGAAACATACTGAATGAATTTGCCCAGCGCTTCGCAGTTCAGTTATTGTTCATGACATGAAGTGGCTATATTCTGAAACATGGTTTATGACAGACAGGCTTCCAAGTGCACTTGACCTGACCAACCAAATTCAGTAGCATTTGTACCATCAACGGAGCTTCTAAATCCTTCAGTATGACATCGACAAATTGAATTAACTGATTTAACAAATTCAGACTCATTTCAATTTCTTGATGAGGAACTTGATTGCAAAACTTGTTCATATTGTTATCGATTAACGCAATAGGATTGTAAATTAAGTAGCATCATTCATTTCATCTTCACAGAATATTTGAATGTTGGTCAGTCATGTAAAACAAAATATAAAATTATCGAAATTGACAAATTATAGGCTAATGAATGCGCCAAGTGATTCAGATAGAAAATAACAACAGCTTCTACTGAAATTTGAGGAACGAAATTGATACAGTGGGCTGCAATCAAAATCGTCTTCAATATTTTCGTGGATAGTATTTTTAGTAATTAAAATATTCTAGGCTATCGCATCACTATGCAGTCCGTTGATTTGAAAAAAGTGAATAAAGGCATTAATAAGAAAATGTTTATAGCGATCGTCTCAACCAATGAGAAACTAGAATAAGAAGATTTCAAATGCGTGTTGGAGAGACAGCAACTATCATTGAATTTGATAAATCCAGGAATTCTTTGGTACTGCTATGGGTTGGTAATGGCCAAGCGCATGAGAAGCATTTGCATCATATTATTCATAGACATCTCTGGTGAGATGCATAGGCTAGATACATAAACTTTGATTTAATAAGACATGCTAGACACACTAGACAATCTTAAACATGCCACCTGAGAAGTAGTGTTTCGACTATTTCACGCGCTATTCCAATAGGCATCTTCAAGTTTAAACTAGATACAGCAGCGTTGAATTCGATCGATCGATTCTTGAATTGTGGAAGTAGCTGTGCGCCCTGTGGCATATTCATTTCCCAATTCAATTAAGAAATGTTATGTCAAAAACTTACAAGGCCTAGGCCTGGCCTACATGTGCCAACTTGTCTCCTTTACGCGTACGCGTCAACCGGTAGGCCTACAATGCTTCTTAAATTCAAGTAGCCTATATGGCATTCAATTCAAGGCTATCTAATGTGAATATCAAAAGAGGTTTCTTACGACTCAAACATTGACAATTCTCAAGCTATCGATATGTAAAGTGAAAGGTAGTAGTTATACTTGTGACTGCATTGGAAATTTCGTCGAAGCATACCACAATCCGGAAACCACGAAAAATCGGTAATTTGCCGGTAATTTACGTCAATCTTACTAGTAAATTACCGATAAATTACCACACTTCAAACACTACTCACATGGTTAGGATTGTGAAGACAACAAAGATGAACATATTCGACCAAAAAGTGAGAACATAACATCTTGCTTGGAAATGATATTTATTCGTATTTATTTTATGTTTCCATGTCATTCTATGTAATATTCAATATTGAGAAATCGTATGACAGTCCATCGCCAACAGATCAATGATCCACGAATGTCTATGCTCAATGTAAGTAGACATCTAAGAAATTGTTCAAAGGATATCAAATTTAGAGTGGCGCCAATTTACCAACTGCCCAAATCTGCTCGTAAAATCGATAGAGAATGCAAGGAGAGACATTTCATTACAAAATTCAAACCTGACCTCAACTGCAATTGATATCTACATATTTCTATTGATGCAATTATTTCATCATTCATTTTGTTAGTGCGTCTGAAGAAGTGGTCTAATAGTTTTCATATTTTACTTTTATGTATGAAAATAACAAGATTCGATTAAAATACACACCAGCCAGCCAAGTACGGGCCGCTTCAGAAGCAAAGTGAAGCTCTGCGAGTCTGCCACGAAGAGCTGTGACAAGGCAGTCATCTACGATATGTGTCATAGTGTACACTTCAAGCTATCGCCCCGAATTCAAAATGCACTTATCCAGTTTGTATGATTTTAGGTGTGCAAGTAGAAAATATCCTCTCATGCGTGTACTTCACGTTTTGTGACGATTGATCCATTTTTACAGATTTTATACTAATTTGGAAGGTGGGGAGGTAACACACAAGTAGCTAATTGTCTGATAACTCCCCCCCCCTACGAATAGGGTTCGCAGCCTGGTCTCTTTAGCCCAGGCTAGCTTGGCAGCCCACCCGATTTCTTAGCCCTGACTCGAAGCCGAGCTGTACTCTCAAATTTCGGGCCTACCCCGGGATTTAAAGCCTGACCTGAGCTGCAACAAATAGCCCGCATTTCTAAAACTGAGGGCTTTATTCGCCATAGCGCTTTCAAGCGTTTACGCTCATCATCAGTGGCCATAGAAATTGATAACAATAAAACCTCTAGAATGGAAGTAAAGCTTCATGCGATACACAATGGTGGCACGAAAATCGCACGCATTTTCACTTAGATACACTTGTCAACGTCTGTTCCATTGGGTTAGAATCAGTCACATGTGTAATTCTAGGCTTTTCATTGGTGATCCATGCCCCAACTTAGTTCCCCCTGATGTGCCGCGACCTTGAGTCAATTTCCATTCTAGTCAACTTTAGATAAACAATCTATTTCTATGTCAGTGGCATACACAGTCTAAAAGATGTACAATATCGACACGTTTATATACAAGATAAAATAGAGCGAAGTTTAAAACAAAAAGAGTTCTTCCGATCGCAAGTTATTGTTCATCAATATCTTCTTCTTGTCGATGTACTGCTTTATGAATAGAGATTCAGCGACACGTGTGTTGGAAGTACGCATGAGAATTTTGAAGGAATCACGTGAGGGTGGATGAACGTGCATAGATATCTCTGATGCTGGTCTGCCTTTGATATGTTCCGTTATTCTAGTTTGTGCATGTCTCCGCGTTTCACCGATGTAATACTGTTCGCAGCATTCACATTTGTATTCATATACGATGGATGAAGACACGGAAAAGGGGACTGGGTCTTTGTTTTTTATCATGTTTTGCGTTTTATAGCTGTAAAAGGCTAGACGTATTTTACTTTTGCTTAGACTTTTGTTTAGCTGATAAATTCCTTTGCGAATTTCTTTTTCGCTTTCTTTCACGAATGGAATTCTCCAAAAAATTTCTTTTTTATCGGTGGTGGGTATTTCACGAGGACAGTTACTTTCCTTTATAGCTTTTTCTATGAAACTGGCTTTGTAGCCGTTACGAGTAAAAATTTCTTTTACTGTGGTGGAAGCTCGAATCTTGTCTTCCTCGCTAGAGCTGAGACGCTGAGATCTGGTATATAAAGCCTTGATGGCATTTAATTTATAACTATTCGCAGTACATGACATACTAGGCGTATAAAGATAAGTGTTCGTCGGTTTCACAAACCATTTAGTACACAGAGCGTTTTCCGAGACATAAATCGTCATGTCTAGGAAATTAATGCTGTTATTATGAGATCTCTCCATAGTAAACTTAATGCTGCTATGCTTAGAATTCAAGACGGCAAGAAATTCTTCAGCTTCAGTCTCGGAATTGAAAATCGCTAAAGTGTCGTCTACGTATCGAATATACAGTAGAGGCATTTTTAGATCTCTTTCAATTTTGTGCATGGCAAATTCAGCCATAAGAGGAGCAAGGCTAGAGCCCATGCTTAAACCATCGGTCTGAACGTAATGTTTGCCGTTGAATAAAAACGGGACATTGGTACAGGCTATCTCCAAGAGACTCGCTAAAGTAGATTTGCTCACTGGCAAATTGGTACTATCTAAATACTCAGTTATGTAACTGATAGTTTCTTTTACTGGTATGCTCGTAAATAAGCTAACTACGTCGAAACTTGCTAAATAAATGTCAGGGTTGGTAATTTCAGTATTAGTAACAATCTCCTTAGCTTTGAAACTGTCTTTGACTGAGGAAATTGAAGGCACATGTTCGGTCAAAATGTTTCGGTCAAAACGGCACATGTTTCATCGCAAAAGAAGACCAAGTCAATCGCAAGTTGAAGAAAATGAAGGACAAGGGAGAAATCAGCGAAGACCTCTACCAAAGGTTACGAAGCATTGGTTGTCAACCCAGTCGATTATATGGGCTTCCGAAGCTGCATAAGAACAAGAGTGATCCACCAATTCGTCCTATCCTTTCGATGATGAACTCGTATTGTGATAACATCTCTGATTTTCTGCTTGAAATTTTGACCGAACATGTGCCTTCAATTTCCTCAGTCAAAGACAGTTTCAAAGCTAAGGAGATTGTTACTAATACTGAAATTACCAACCCTGACATTTATTTAGCAAGTTTCGACGTAGTTAGCTTATTTACGAGCATACCAGTAAAAGAAACTATCAGTTACATAACTGAGTATTTAGATAGTACCAATTTGCCAGTGAGCAAATCTACTTTAGCGAGTCTCTTGGAGATAGCCTGTACCAATGTCCGTTTTTATTCAACGGCAAACATTACGTTCAGACCGATGGTTTAAGCATGGACTCTAGCCTTGCTCCTCTTATGGCTGAATTTGCCATGCACAAAATTGAAAGAGATCTAAAAATGCCTCTACTGTATATTCGATACGTAGACGACACTTTAGCGATTTTCAATTCCGAGACTGAAGCTGAAGAATTTCTTGCCGTCTTGAATTCTAAGCATAGCAGCATTAAGTTTACTATGGAGAGATCTCATAATAACAGCATTAATTTCCTAGACATGACGATTTATGTCTCGGAAAACGCTCTGTGTACTAAATGGTTTGTGAAACCGACGAACACTTATCTTTATACGCCTAGTATGTCATGTACTGCGAATAGTTATAAATTAAATGCCATCAAGGCTTTATATACCAGATCTCAGCGTCTCAGCTCTAGCGAGGAAGACAAGATTCGAGCTTCCACCACAGTAAAAGAAATTTTTACTCGTAACGGCTACAAAGCCAGTTTCATAGAAAAAGCTATTAAGGAAAGTAACTGTCCTCGTGAAATACCCACCACCGATAAAAAAGAAATTTTTTGGAGAATTCCATTCGTGAAAGAAAGCGAAAAAGAAATTCGCAAAGGAATTTATCAGCTAAACAAAAGTCTAAGCAAAAGTAAAATACGTCTAGCCTTTTACAGCTATAAAACGCAAAACATGATAAAAAACAAAGACCCAGTCCCCTTTTCCGTGTCTTCATCCATCGTATATGAATACAAATGTGAATGCTGCGAACAGTATTACATCGGTGAAACGCGGAGACATGCACAAACTAGAATAACGGAACATATCAAAGGCAGACCAGCATCAGAGATATCTATGCACGTTCATCCACCCTCACGTGATTCCTTCAAAATTCTCATGCGTACTTCCAACACACGTGTCGCTGAATCTCTATTCATAAAGCAGTACATCGACAAGAAGAAGATATTGATGAACAATAACTTGCGATCGGAAGAACTCTTTTTGTTTTAAACTTCGCTCTATTTTATCTTGTATATAAACGTGTCGATATTGTACATCTTTTAGACTGTGTATGCCACTGATGATGAGCGTAAACGCTTGAAAGCGCTATGGCGAATAGAATTCGATCACCTAAAACCTTGAGGCTTTTGTCTGCAAACTGTGAGGGCTTTATCTTATAAGCTTAAGAGAAGAAAGCTCAGATAAGAAATTGAAACTAATTAAGAATGAAACCATACCAAAATGTGAGGCAGTTAGTCATAGGAATTCACAAATTCAATCAAATAACATATGCCTCATGAATTCTGATCCATCGACCACTACGCCATGTTGCAGTTGGAAACTGCTTGCATACAGCATTCAATGCAGTTTTCAAAATATACGAAAAGTTGCGACGCTAAGCTCGCTGAAATATAAAGCATTAGAAAAAGTTCAAACGTCAAATAGCTTACTCGTGCTATAATAGAGACTTCAATTTTATATTTCATCGGTCCAAATGTCCAATCAAGAGATTCTGAAATGTGATGGAAAATAACTTTTGCGAAATATCATTGTCTTGTCTGCAAATACGAGTACATTAGGCTTGCACACATGCAAATTGAGAATCGGTAATGCATTCTCTACTAGCCCACTCTATCCGTTTGGCAGGGAAAGGTTGAAAATATTTTATATACTTTTAATGTTAGCTACATATGCAAAAATGTAGTTTTTAGTATTAGCTTATGTGATAATAGTAATATACCGCTACATAGTTAAGTTTAAAATGCTTAGAGAAAGGGACACAATTCTTTCTGCTAATTTTGGTATTCTTAACCAAATGTATTTCGCCGGCCAACGGACAGCATTTTAATCTAAATTTTATGGGCTTTTTCTAGCCTGTTTACGTAAATCATTTTACGACTATCTATTGGCCTATAGAGAAAATGTCTATTTAGGAGGTCAACTAGCATTTTTAGTTCTGATACTAACTCCACAGCGGAAGACCTGCCAAATCTTTTACACGAGGATGAAGCTACTGAAAACCCTTGAATATCTAAGATATCATGTATTTCCGCACTGAACCCAAAATTGTTAATTGAGATATTATTCAATCGGATTTTCCTTTCTGTGATTTTCCTGCAGCTCATTATATTTGTGTCAATTTGTATTCATAGCTATAGTCATTTTCCAAACCAAGAGAGCTTTTATTTTTTCACAAGGACTATAGGCAAGAAGCATAATATTACAAAGAGCGCCAATAACTAAAATAATCACCTACAATATCATAGAAGCTTAGATACAACATCAAAATGAGACAAAAGCATCACTTACGAATAATGAACGAATAATGAAATGAATTTCAAAGCAAAACTTTTACAAGTCTAAGAACAAATATCACGTGAAGAAGTAAGTCAGAACATGTGCTTTGATCCGGGATTTCCAAGCACCGCAGTGCTGATCGCTGGACAAGCATAGCAAGGTTGATCGAGTTTCCTAAACAGTTAGATTCTCACAAAACTCGGTTCCAGTAAAACGCAGTACACCAAGTTTCATGAAAGATAGACTCACTCACGAAACTTTTTGATCATGGAATCTAAACTCGGTTAAATTTGGTACTCAATTAACTCGGTAAAGTTAAATGGCAGTTGACAACACTGCCTCAAACTTTGATGATGCGTTGTCATTACATAGAACATTCCACATTTCACACTTGTCATCGCAGTTTGTGCAAAGTGACATTTTTCAAGTCATCTCTATCAGTTCTCACTTGCTGCAGTTCTTGAAATTCCACTTCAATCGTAGGCATCGTGCTATTCAACGCGAACATACAAACGCTCTTTTTCGACTTTTGTTCTCCCGAATAAGATAAACTCTGATGCATACTTCGCTTCCAATTTGAAATATCCACCATTTGTTTTGTTAATCCATGCATAATTGGTATGTTTGCGGAACCATTCACATAATGGCTCTGATCTCATTACAAGCAAGAACCCATAGTGATCACATGCTGATCCATGCTGGTATATTGACTTTGGAGATGTAATTTTAAAACGAATATTCTGCCTGTCATCAGTAAAACCATTCATGTCGAAAGCTCGACATTCTTGCAATGTTGCTTTGTTCCATGGATGAGATGTGATCAAATTATCTTTTGTGAACCAAGCGCTTTCCGCTTTCATCCCACCAACCCCTGACATTCTGAAGGTCAACGCGACCGCTTGGATGCCTTGCTCATCTGACAGCACTAGTTTGATGATTTCGAACGGAGACGGCACGATATCTACCAGAGGACTTTTGTACCCATTCTTGCTCCGTTGAACGTCTTCCAAGACTTGTTGGGTGATGTTTGACTTGCTGTGAAGCAGTATTTCATAAGGATTATGCTGACGGTCAGCACGTGCTCTCAATATCAGATGGTCTTCACCTCCGCGACTGCTTCTGAACAACGGCAGTGTCGATCTGAAGGAAGTGACAGCTTCACATGAGTTGAAGAGAACACACGATCCATTCTCTAATACTCTCAATACAGACGCATCCCATTGACTGGCCACACGAATACAGAAAGCCAAATCATTGATGTAAGCAGACGGTGGATGAATCAGTTTCTCTGAAATCCGAGAACAGGATTCAAATAGCCCACAGGAGAAAGAGATGACCAGAAGAAACGTGATGAAACATGTCATTGTTGCTTAGAAATAAACTAGAAAGCTAATCCGAGAAAGGTTTGGAGGAAAACTGAGGAGCTGAAAGTGAGGCAAAGTATGCTGAATAAATATATGCGTAGAGGATCTGTTATTTGGGCTATCAAATTTCCTCTCTCACTATAGTTACATCTTTACAGAAATTGCAAATGTATGCATTAGTAATTTAAAAAGCTATCTGCTTTCAGACAATATTTCTCTGATGATGAAAGCAAGACATCTTTAATCTTTATACACCTTTGCCAACTAATGAAGACTAACCTTTGCATGCAATTTTCACATATACAGTCTCGGACAAAAGTGTATAATATTTAACTTTAATACTAATTAAATCATTACACTGCATGTTTTGCCGAGCACGTTTTGATAATACTTGCGATTTGCTGTTGCATTATCTGAGGATAAAACCATCACTCTTCCATTACATTTTTTGTAGTACCCAATGCAAGATCTGTTGCTGACGTAACTATTCCCCTGTTGAAGTATAAATAGGTTTAAAACAAAGGAGAAAACATTCCCGAGACGTCATCACTTTTGTTTTACATGATGACTAAAATAGTTTGCCCATCTTTCTCGCTATCGTCAGCAGTTTTGCCAATCAAATTTCCGCCACGGAAACGGACGAAAGATCAATATGAAATTCAGTAAATGATAGGGAACAGACACTGCTACGGGACGGAATGCGTTGCAGTTTTTTGTAAAAACGATGGCGAAAAATAGGGAAGCAAAGACCGCAGATCAAGTGGTCGTGAGAATCTTTTGATTTTCATGTAGGCTGAATCAGATGGCCAGTGTTTTGAGCAGATGCTAGCATGAGGATTTACATGAGCACATTTACATTAAATAAAGAATTCAGCCACTTCTGCTCCTCATTCTGTGGTCTTTTTGGGAAGGAGTAGACAGACTTCTTCAAATTCACTGTTGTGTGGTGTATAGTTACAACAAAGCTGGTTACCTGTAGAATGCTAGCCAAGCTACTGACAGAATTCAAAATGTTATCGTGATTGCATACACTATACATACAAATTACCGCACAATTTTACGCATAGATTTGTTGGTGCGATATCTAGATTCAGGGAATCAGCCTCTAAAACCTTTGCCACACTTCCCCTAGTTCAGCGTCCTGAGCTGTCATAGTTATTTAGAATTCCATGCTATTATCTGCTCATAGACTCTTAGATATATCTAGGAGTCCATAATCTACTTCAGTGCTCTTCAATGTTGAAATTAGACATAGCAATCTTACACAAAGAATCCTTGTGCAGGGATATCTATGAAGCATCGAAAGTGTTAGGGCATAGACTTTTAAATTTCTCTGGACAGATAGGTTAAAATTGGCTTCCTACATGATCAGGCCAGAAATCCTCAATTGGACTACCTTACAAATAGACTGTCACTCTGCATTATCAAATTTTTGCCAGCACAATGCATGTCAAGCACATTATTTATGTATATTTATGAACACTAGGTTTTAGGACGCATGTGCAGCCAGATTTTGCGAAGAATTAAGCGGAAAAGTCACCAAGAAAAATGAAATATCGATATTCTGAACACCGCTTTTTCATTTTTTTAAAGAAAGAATCTATTTTCTTGGACAACTATTCAGTTTGATCTCATAGAATACCTTCCAACAAAGAATGCATGGTTGAAGTACAGATGCGTTTGGTGAAAAAGGCCACATGATAAATATTATTCAAAAGTTTTGCAGCTTCAGGGATGTCGAACATTGCCAACTTAATATTTCTGACAGTGCATTCACAGCAGGAATCACATTTTTTACATTTCCACTGGGATCATCTCGATTATTAGGATCCATATTGAAATCAGTCTTTGCACTCAAACATTTACATCCTGTATACATTTCATCCACTGTGGTTGACTGCATGATATTTTATCATCACAATTTTTCAGACTGAGTCCGGAAAACTTCAATAAAGAAATTGTTTTTATTTTCTTGTCACTCTCTGTGCGATGACGATGGAGATAAAATAATTTGCTTCACTCATTTCACACATCCAGTCAAAACACTTCTCCAGATAATCCGAATGTTCTTTTCCAAATACTTGTCATTGCTCTCAGAAGAGCTCCATCACACGTCAGATCGCTCCATGTCTGTTCCAACCTCTTCAGAAGTGGATGCTCAGGTTGGGAATGCTTATTATGTCCATCATCATTGTTGTCATGAAAATAAATGCAAGGAAGGAACTCCGTATAGTGCACGGTCCTGATCCCTGCTCTGTTCCCCTTGATTTCAGGACATTCATGATGCGGGAATCGGTGGATTCTCTTTTCCGCTCGAAACTGCCCCTTTCAATGGTCATTGCTATGGGGAGCTCTTCCGTCCGTTGACTTCAGGTACATCATCAACTTTGTCAATCATTCCGAAGTGCAAAATGATTCTATCTGATTTCGAACTTCTATTGCTGGCTGGTCACCCAGAGAGATTATACAAAGTCATCATATTAACAACTTTGGAAAACTTGTGATAAATGATAAATACATCATGTGCTTGCTGGAATGGATTTCTCTCTGTTATAGATGAGAACATTCGCAGATATTTCGACAGTCAATAATGCTACGACGCTGAAGGGAAGATTTCAACTCATGATCGCAATTTTTAGTCCATTATCGTTTTGAGATGTCACAAACCCAGATAGAATGGCTTCCTCGTAGATGTTGGACAAAAACGAGACAATGTTCGACATAACAAGAAATCCTCCGGATGTGTTTCCATTGCCAGGACTTGGAAATGTGGCCATGCCGGATTATGGCTTTGTAGTTGTTTGGAGAAGCATCTAGGCAGAAATTGGAAGTATGATGGCAGTCCTTTAGATTACGCTTTTTCAATTCTTTCATTTTTCTTCTTTGCTTGCCATGATGATGATGTATGTCCTTCGTGGTGGCATTGAAGTCACATTCATGGAATTGAAGGTTACACAAGACAGAATGTTTAGTTGGGATATAATACTTTTTACGATTCTACTTTCGATGCAACAACAGATTCAAACTTCATTGTTATGCAGAGGAATGTATTGATGTTACACTGTCATTGCATTTCGGTTGACAATCACCACCGATATATTTGTTTGGTATTTGCATCCATCACTTCGATTAGCTATAAAATTCAATCTTCTGTAACACAACTGTTGGTTGGCCTGAACATGTAGAAAATGATTTCAAATTTTGCTCACCTATCTGTCCAGAGAAATTTAGAAGTCTATGGTTAGGTCAAGGAGGTCTAGATATCTATAATTGTACAGGAGGCAGAATGACGAAGGCCTGTTGCAGAGATAAGAGCATATCACAACACTGAATAAATTTGCAGTATTGTGCAAATGTTTGTCGAATTTTTGTCTAACCTGCGAATTATCTGCTCTCTTTCACTGTCATTGAATCGAATGTGAAGATCAAGAGATATTTCATTCAGAATTTTCCTCATTTGAAAAATATGGAACCAGTGAATTCCGCAGCAATTGTATTTGCTGTTCAAAATAAATGCAGCGACTACTTTGTCTGTGAATACGGTGAGAACCAAAGGTAAATTTTTCTTTGAATGCTCGATGGAAAACATACCAAAAAAGTCAAAACAGCTATTTTAAGAACATGTTCTGTATCCTCTTGCAAATCGACGATGTCTTACCACGCACATGCGATTTTGCGTTTACTCCCTAAGAATACCAGAGTCAATTTTTTTGTGACATTCTGTGATCCGATTGTTGAATATGTTCTTCATCAGATATTTCGGATGAAAGAGAAGGTATAATCAAACATCAGTCGAATGCCTTATTTTCCAAGATGAATTCGGACTACAAGGAAGATTTTCATATAATAATAATGCTTGTCATATTGTGGCACATATTGTGGCATGGCAATCACATATCAAAGCTTTCGCTCGTCCCCTCATTCTGAAATGACGTTTATCAAAGCTATCAGTTGAGTATGAAAATTCAGCCTTCAAGGTAAGAAAACAGGCATCAGTCTTGCTGCTGAAGACTTTTCTCCAATCAAGTGATTTATCATGAGAATAAGGATTGCCCGGCAGGCCTGATCGTCTTCGGAATACCTCTGTAGGAATACCCGATCAGATCGTTTCCACGCAAACGTATTGAAGGTTTGACATATGTCTCGTCGAATATGATTACCCAATCTTTTTGGATGCCATGCAACTCAGAGGAGATGTTGAGCGTCTGACGAACGTCATCGGTAGACCCAAACCCAAAGAGATCACAACTTTTTTTTCAAAGTATCGGAATTCGGATGATGTAGGTATTGTCTTTATGTTGAATACCTTGCACGATAACAAGAAATAACTGAGTTGCAACCGTCGTAGTAGAAGAATATCGATTAGTATTGAATGATAAATTTGATAACTGTCAATTAGGAAATAGAGTTGATCAGTTTGGAAGTTCTTATGTTGAAGGACAATATGTTTAGTTTTATCGCTTACGAGATGACATGATTTTTGCCTGATTAATAATTGCTTCGAGATGAGACCATCTTTAAAGATGTTGGAATCTGAGAAATTCACGAATATTCACAAGATCTCCGCATGATTTCGCAGAGACATTTCATGAATTTATCAATTTTTGTAGAAAACTGTATAAAGTCATCATTTATCAGCCGAAACATTTGGATGCATTCGTCAGATAATTTGATAAATAGCTCATTAAAAAAAGCATGTCGATGAATAATCCATCCTTTGACGTCATCGCGCTTTTCGAATGATTCGAACTCGTCTGCTACTTCTATTGAAAATTTTTCGTTCATGAATTTCACGTGATTTGTTATGCATTAGTGCCTTATTACAACTGAATACACTTGGTGGATCTTGTAGTCTTAAAAATCGTGCCTTTCTTGTCATGAAAGACAATGGAGGATTAATTCCAAAACTTTTGTTGTGAAAAGGCCTTGATTCATTTTGACAAAGTAAGTGTGGAAAAATCAAGGAATGTTGATGGAAATTATAATTAGAGTTGTTCAGAAAATTAACACAATATATTTCAACTATTGTACATAGTCATCTTCATGTAAACATATAGACCTAAGGAATGAAAACAGGCTGATAGACACTACGGTTCAAATTATGAATTGGCAAAATTTATTACATAGAGAGATGAAACTCAGAAGATATCGTCAGAGCTGAGTTCTGGAGTCCATCTAGGCCTCCCCAACCACCCAACCACATGAGGTATCTATGTAAAAATAAAATCGTTCATTGAATTGCATTCTTCTCTGTTGTTGATGTTAGGTTTATGTTTCCGTATCAGGATGGCTTCTTTTATCCTTAGGTTAGCTTCATCATTCACCGATCCGATTACTTGTATGGTGAAGGCACTGTTGTTGCATTTTGCGTTGTGTTTGTAAATTGATGATGTGTTGCGAGTGAGATGCTCTTTGATGCGATGGTGTAGTGGTCTTGTAGTGCTTCCGATGTAAGTTTGGCTGCATGAGTTGCACTTGTACTGATATACAACGTTCTTGCGAAAACAAAGGTTTGTTGACTGCATTTTACAATCTGTCATGGAACACACAGTATGTCTGACTTTCGGTTTTCTTAGTGCATTCCTCAAAGTTCTTGATTTGTGGGCTAGTCTCACATCTATTCCTTCTCTCTCGAAAATTCTTTTGATGGAAAGGTCAACTTCATCTGAGATGTAATGCAATTTCAGGTATACTGGCTCGCAATTCAACTTCTTCATTTTTTCTGTTGCTTTGATTTTTTTAATGAAATTGTCACCATATCCGTTGATTTTAAGTATTCTATCAAAATTCTTTTCATGGACAGTTCTTGTATCTCTTGAGCTGCACCTCATGTTGATCCTTTCTCTTTCATTTCGTATGATGCTCAATTTTGAGA
Source organism: Prostheceraeus crozeri (assembly GCA_907163375.1). Taxonomy (NCBI): domain Eukaryota; kingdom Metazoa; phylum Platyhelminthes; order Polycladida; family Euryleptidae; genus Prostheceraeus; species Prostheceraeus crozeri. The sequence continues at coordinate 107,882 of CAJQUW010003941.1, forward strand.
TCGATGAAAGATGAGATTCTGAATGAACGAATAGATCTTTCTCTTGTTTCCGTTTATAGAATTCAAATGTCGGTCCATGTTGTTGATCCATTGTTACAGAAATGATTGTTGAAATATATTGTGTTAATTTTCTGAACAACTCTAATTATAATTTCCATCAATATTCCTTGATTTTTCCACACTTACTTTGTCAATTCCAAAACTGTTTATTGCTCACTGTAAACCAGCACCTCCTAAAATCGAAGAAACCTGCATCCTAAAGCGCGACACACTAGAATTTTAGGAGGTTGCGTGAAATAGAATGTTGACATACTAAAGAGAACAATAACCCTAGTGCGCTAGCCTCCTAAAACACTTTGCTTTAGGATTTTTTTATTAGTTACGAATAGTGTTGCTTCAGTGTGTGAATTAGGAGGTGCTGGTTTAGAGTGTATAAAATGGATATCCACCAGAAGACTTCATAATCTCAATAGCATTCACTAGAATTTGCTTGATCAATTTTGAAATCAGTGCAACTTCTGGTAAGAGACGTATGACAGATGCACGGTTGGGTTGTCGAAAATAAGGGTTTTACCGTCGTTGCTAGAATACTACGGACTGTTTTTACGCGAGTCACCAGCATGTACAATAATGTGCTTTCCGTAAGGTCTAAGAGATGACAAAATCTTCATTTCATCACACACCAAAACTTGTCCAGGAGAACTTGAAAATATGCAGTTCTGCAAATTTCTATTGTATCTGACTCCCATCCAATATTCTGGAAGCTTTCAATGTTTTCCGTCAATGTAGTTGGATGTGGAAATGGAAGAAAAAATCATTGTTTGCTGTATACAATCTCGATGATTGCAAAATAAGTTATTCACTATACTTGCCCCATCGAATTCAATTTCAGACAGCTCAATCAATTCTATACGGATTTTTGGGTCTTCATTCAAATCTCTTAGATTAATCCGTTCAGCTAATGATTTGATCGATTTGATAATATGTCATTCACAGTTTTGATAAAGTATAGCACATTTCCCAAATATGATTATCTCTCTAATATATGGTACCCGAGTATCCCTTTAGCTGTCGAATATGAAGAAGCTCGAAGCAAGACTACATGTACTTGAAGCCTTCATCAGTAAGCATCCATGCTCAAGAATTTCTGACGGCTCTATTTGTAAGACCGTTGTCATGCGCAAGTACTCTTTGCTTTGTTGCTTTCTCTTAATCAATTATATCAGGAATGGCATTAATCCACTTGTCTCTGTTTCTTCAATTCTGATTTGAAATTTCAATTTACGACAATGCACTTTCTCAACATCTTTCATGAAAATTCTGGAATCTGTAGATCCTACGGATTGAATGTGTTGAAAATCCCTAAAACTTTCTATGTTTCATAGACATCCCTGCCTCGTGTTACAGGAAATATATTTGATTTGAAATATGTTTTGATATATCTAGAGCAATCTAAAGTCATTCATCCAAGAAATTTGCAATGCACTGCACTGTAGATATCCCACAAACATCACTATGACGGTGATGGTTTCCTATCTGTTCTATGATTTTGTGTACTCCCATCTAAAACTTGCAGCTCTAAATGTAGATTTCCAATATGCATCGATTGGATCAATGACATTATTGGAACAGCGCAGGTAAGTGTATGATTTCTTTTCTGATCTGACGATTATGAAGAAAAATAGTGATCGTATTTAAGAAGGTTTATATTCATATAGAACTCATAGAAAATGTATTGAAACAAAGATAAAGAGGATCAAATGAGTTAATCGATTGTCTTTATTGTATTTTTGAAGTAAGGTTACTGAATAAATGACCGCAACTTTTACGATAATCAGATTCATAAATTAACATGAATTCTTCTCCGATTCAATTGATTTTCATTAGATTCAAATAGCTCCTCAACAAAACAGCGCTACATGCACGGAAAGGGTTTGTCACACCTATTTTTACAGCATTACGGAGAGCAGCATTTTATCTCCAATGACAATTTTCCCTCTTACATCCAAAAACAGGCGGATAGGCAGGTACCTAATAGACAGCTTTGCAGTTTTAAAGCATGTAAATGACGGCGGTGATATGTGCACAGCAGTATGTGTCCTTCCTTCGTATGTACAGACCTTTCGTTCGCATGTATTTAATTCGCATGTAAAAGCATTTGTTCTCACCTCGCTGACAAGTAGACACAGCGTTTGATGACTCTTTTCAGCTAAAAAAGTACTCTTCGAGATTCCAGTCAAACTATGTTCAGTAAAAATAAGCTGTTCAGCTCATTATAATTCCACAAACACTTTTGATTGTTTCTCAACATTTGATAAATGAAAAATAGTCCGAATTGCCGAGACCCTTCGTTCATTCTAAGACAGACATGAGGAATGGATCGCATTACTTGGTAACCGCCTAGTACAAATCTGCACGTCTGCCGAGTTCTAGCTCGCTCCCCTTCTTGTCAGACAGGATCAAAGAAAAACACAAGTAAATCCAATGGTGGCAAATTGCATTTTTTGGCAAAATTAAATCTTCTACATGTATGTTTTCTCTTATAAGCTGAATAGTACTAAGTCTAGAGTCATAATATATCTTCAGGTTAATCCTATCATGCTCAAGAACATTTATCTATGAAGGTACACACATTCAGATTTGGCAAGTCTGCTACTATCGGCAGGCACGAACATTTCCCACTTTATCCACAATGGACCACATTCTCGCATACATCGCCGATCAGAAAAAAGATGATGTCACATGCACATACATGTAATAGGAAATGACTTGAAGACCCGTCATGCCGAAAATTATGGCTCTAGACTTAATACTTTTCAGTTGATAAGAGAAAGCATAGCAAATTTCATTTTAACCAAAAACTGCAGCCTGCATCCCATTAGATTATGTGTTTTCTTTTCGTCCTGTCTGATAAGAAGAGGAACTCACTAGAACTCGTCAGACGTACTATGAGGTGCACATCATTCTGTGAAAGTCTCATTCTTGGCCTCGTTCCTTGCAGACACTCGTGCTGGCTGCCGGACTATGAGGTGCACATCATTCTGTGAAAGTCTCATTCTTGGCCTCGTTCCTTGCAGAAACTCGTGCTTGCTGCCGGACTATGAGGTGTACATCATTCTGTGAAAGTCTCATTCTTGGCCTCGTTCCTTGCAGAAACTCGTGCTTGCTGCCGGACTATGAGGTGTACATTATATATCACTTTGGAAGAACATGACTTTCTGCATGTTGTTTTCGAATACGAAGGTCCAGTTTCATAGGTAAAATGCAAATTATGCAAATAAGCACATAAAAAAAGGTATCACTGCGCTGCGCGTACATTCTTATTATCTGTCATCAAATTTATAACAAAATGCATCGATAAATTGTTGAAATTTGTGAGCTTCATCCTCAAATTCTTAAATTAAGAATACTCCAATTCACTTGTTTTCTATTTCCAGATAAAATGCTGCTTCTGCATTCCTCTACAAAAGAGAGTTCACTGCTCCATTACTTAAAATTTGTAACATTATTCTCTCTATCAGGAATTTCCGACGGCGACGTTCCAAAGGCGAAGGATGCGCGATGTGCAAGGGATGCGAATTGGATACACAACGAAACACAACTATGCTTCAGAGCCTTCATGGAGCCGGCGACGTTCTTGGGAGCTGGTGCAATGTGTAAAATGAAATTTTCTGGAGTTATTGCCGATGCACCAAACAAAGAAATGCAAAGTAGATATAAAGAAATGTACAAAATTGGAGGAGATTGGGGAAGCGGAGAAGTCAAGGAAAATGAAACTGAAATTAGCCGAAGAAAACGTTCGGCTAATGCTCGCCCAGGTAAAGAACCAAAACGTTCACTTTTCAGTATGGAATTCTTTCTCCGACGGATTTACCCAGAACTTCCAGAGATGAATTACATGTGGATCAATGTGATGTTGTTAGGCGGCAGTAGAAACAAAAGTTATTGGAATGTTGCACATGCCAAACTTCTGGAACATGCTGAATGGTTTCCAGGAGAGCCTAATAACGCGGCGAATCGGGAGTATTGTGTAGCGTATCATGTAGGAGAGAACAAGATGAATGACGTGGATTGTCGGCAGGTATTACCATACGTTTGCGTGACGAAGATGTATGATCTCACACCGGATTGTTAATCATCTCATCCATTCAAGTTAACGGAAATCAAAAGCTGTAGATGTTGAATTTTCTGTTCTTTTCTGACACAGTCAGCCACCGTCAATCTGTCACGTTAAAACGCAGCATGAACAAGAGCTGGGAGAAATATAGAACACCAGACGCACGTCAAAGAGGTCTCGGTGATGCATTCTGAACTTGTCTGTCACCTCATCACATCAGATCGAAGTGGAAGAAATATAGAACACCAGACGCACGTCAAAGAGGTCTCGGTGATGCATTCTGAACTTGTCTGTCACCTCATCACATCAGATCGAAGTGGAACAAATATAGAACACCAGACGCACGTCAAAGAGGTATCGGTGATGCATTCTGATGTTGTCTGTCACCTCATCACATCAGATCGAAGTGGAACAAATATAGAACACCAGGCGCACGTCAAAGAGGTCTCGGTGATACATTCTGATGTTGTCTGTCAACTCATCACAACAGATGGAAGTGGAAGAAATATGGAACACCAGACGCACGTCAAAGAGGTCTCGGTGATGCATTCTGATGTTGTCTGTCACCTCATCACATCAGATCGAAGTGGAAGAAATATAGAACACCAGGCGCACGTCAAGGAGGTCTCGGTGATACATTCTGATGTTGTCTGTCAACTCATCACAACAGATGGAAGTGGAAGAATCATGGAACACAAGACGCACGTCAAAGAGGTTTCGGTGATGCATTCTGATGTTGTCTGTCAGCTCATCACAACAGATCGAAGTGGAAGAAATATGGAACACCAGACGCACGTCAAAGAGGTCTCGGTGATGCATTCTGATGTTGTCTGTCAACTCATCACAACAGATGGAAGTGGAAGAAATATGGAACACCAGACGCACGTCAAAGAGGTCTCGGTGATACATTCTGATGTTGTCTGTCAACTCATCACGACAGATGGAAGTGGAAGAAACATGGAACACCAGACGCACGTCAAAGAGGACTCGGTGATGCATTCTGATGTTGTCTCGGTGATACATTCTGATGTTGTCTGTCACCTCATCACAACAGATGGAAGTGGAAGAAATATGGAACACCAGACGGACGTCAAAGAGGACTCGGTGATACATTCTGATGTTGTCTGTCAGCTCATCACAACAGATGGAAGTGGAAGAAATATGGAACACCAGACGCACGTCAAAGAGGTCTCGGTGATACATTCTGATGTTGTCTGTCACCTCATCACAACAGATGGAAGTGGAACAAATATAGAACACCAGACGCACGTCGAAGAAGTCTCGGTGATGCATTCTGATGTTGTCTGTCAACTCATCACAACAGATGGAAGTGGAAGAATCATGGAACACCAGACGCACGTCAAAGAGGTATCGGTAATGCATTCTGATGTTGTCTGTCAACTCATCACAACAGATGGAAGTGGAAGAAACATGGAACACCAGACGGACGTCAAAGAGGACTCGGTGATGCATTCTGATGTTGTCTGTCACCTCATCACAACAGAAGAAATATGTTTCAGTGATAACGTTATTTTTTGTCAGCCGTTCCTCTATCTATGATGTGTTCCAGTGACTGATTACATGATGATAATCGCTTTAACGATGGCTGACTGCGCGGGCGAAAGGCCTGCGGATAATGCAACCTTGCTTCTATACTTCTTTGCATTCTCTTGTTATCTGTCGAGACGTGACAGCTTTGTTTGACTGTAATATTACTTGATGTTTGAATATTTGCAGTGTAATTATCGTTCAAAATCATAGAGACGTTCGTTAGAGACTTTTTTAATGTGCGTCCATTGAGAAATGCATTTCCGATGCGATGTCAATCTGCATGAACTGCTGTCCAGATATAACTGAGTTATCACTTGAGCGTACATGATGCGAAACATTGGTTGTTTTTCGTGTGCTCCTGCAACGTGTAGCGATCTTGGGTAACGAAATTTAAAGGATTGTTTTATTAATCTTTGCGAACTTGATTTCAGACAAATTTGAAAGCCAATGCTCTCAAGAATCAAAGCAGGCGAATAATTAAATATTGAGTTGCATTCTCAGCTGAAAAATGGGAGCAGACCTGATAAGCTACTTTTGTTGCATTAAGATACTCTACGTTATTGGTATTAATTTATATCCATTCGCTCTTGATTGTTACCTAATTGTCTTCGCGATTTTCCAAAAAGGTGTTGTTTAACTTTGGTATCTTCCGTTTCCTGGATTCTTCGAATCGTTTATCCTGCCGTGTTTTAATTGAAAAATAATTGCTCTATAAATCAAAGGCTTTGTAACCACAAGCAGATCCTTGGGGTTGAGATCAACAGATCAACAGATCCTTTTAATAATGTGTCAACTCTTCCTCATTTGTCATTACATGTCTGGACAAAATTCATCTGGCCAGAATGGAATCGGGCCAGTATGGAAGAATGCACACCTTTTTATTAACAGTAACTTCAGCTACCCGGCTAGCCGTCAATCTAGGTCAACGTTCAATCTAGGTCTTACGAAGAATCAATCAAACCTTTGAAACTTGACATATAGTTACAGGTTCGTCTGGCAAGGAGAAATCTTGCACGTTATTTCATCAAACCGCTTGAAGAGAAATGATGATATCCGAGAATCAAAAGAATAAATAAGGTGCATGACAAGATACCGGTCCCCTGTCAGTGAACAGAAACGTTGCTATGAATGGCAGTACCATAGAAATCCCAATAATTAAATGATTAGATTATCGAGGAAACAGGTCATTAGCAGTCTCAAATGAAAAATTCGATTATTCGTGGAATGTCGATCCCACAGAAATGATACTCTTCGCTTTGCTGAAACTTGCAAGCTGCTCGTTTAAGTTATAATCAAGATCAATGGTGTTAGATCTGAACAATAAAATATTCAATAATTGCCTACACATTATATCAGAATTGAGATTCCTTCAGACGACCTTCGTTCTCAATTCATCAAAATTCGAAGCAGATGAATTCATCAAAGCAGAATATTCGTCGCGAGCAGGATTTGCACCTGCACGGGGAAACCCCATTGGATTTCTAGTCCAACGCCTTAACCACTCGGCCATCGCGACTGCTGTGTCTCTTGCGCAGATGTGTATGATCTGATTTCAGCCTTCAATTATCGCTATTTAGTGAATCGTGTGCTGGCATTGAGTCTGACCAAACATGACTATTGACATGCTTTGGTGACACTTTCAGCTTGTACAAATATTTCAGCAAATTAATGGCTTCTTGACAGTCTGCTTATAGTAAATGCGCACATATTGTTTCAAAACTTAGCACTCTTTCAATGGAATTAAGGCATTTGTAACAATTGCTTCCAGCAATTCAATTCTTAAATATTTCGGGATTCAGATTCCTCACGATGCAAGTACAACCGATGTAATTCTATGATCAGCGATTGCTGAATGATTTAAGTCGCAACTTATAATCGGTGTATGTAAACATATAAATCCAGTATTTCGCAAATTATTGAGACCTGCCATGCAAATTCCTGCCGTTAAGTGATGAGCTGCAAGTTATCTATTCAAAGCGATTTTCTATGTGAAGGGAAGTGAAGATATCGGTGAATCTATACACTGTAGAGTGGCACATTTAATTATTGTGTATCATTTAGCTATGGTAAAATGTGGAAAAAAGAAGGCAGCAATGTATCCCGTAATGATGATTTCTCTATCTATGCATGTGAAAGATATCTACATTCATAGCATCGCTTCCCAGTCCATTTGAAATACGCGCAATAGTATTAACCAGTGGCGTCGCGTGCTCCTAGACCACAGGCCTTCGCTCGGCATTGGAATACTATTTCTATACCAGACATTTTTTATGTTATAACATTAATTTTCATAAAAGATGAATTTTAATAACAATTTCCTGAACATTTTTTAATGCCAAGTGAATGTGCACATGAGAAGTGATTGCTCATGTCGCCTAACCGCCTTACTCAAAGAGCTGAGATTACTATATCCCCTCTCTCTCCAGACCACATTTTCTCGAGAAAAAAAGGAGGAAGGGAAACAGTTCCCTGCGTTTCTCACGGCTAGTCAGCCACTCATATGTTTGAACTTTGATGCATTAAAATGTCTTGTGTCTTTCTTATTCCATTCTATGTGAGTACTTTCAATCTTTAAATCAGGTGTTCGCCTACCTTGCTTGACGATTGTCATCTTTTCAGTATATTCCCTTCGGACGAAAGGCGTGATTATGAGCTTATCTACAGTACTAAACATAGCGTCACATCAATCACGCGAAAACAAATTATGGAATTCTACCGAATCTGGGTGTTCGAGTCAGATGCATTACTCTGTACTCATTGGCGAACGCTCATCATCTGATCACACTCTTATCTGAACGTCAGTCAGCTGATTTTAATGACGTACTGGCCTCTCCGACGAGAAACTAAGGACAGGAACAATTGGGTTGCGCTTCCCTTTCTATATTTAGGTACCGAGCCTCGATCAAGAATAACGGAGAATTTCATTGTAAAAATTGGAGAAGGCAAAGCATTATGTCTATCGGGAAAGCCAATATTGGCGCTGGCGCATGCGCTTGCTGCCTCACACGTACACAACTCTCTTTCGCTCCGTCTGAACACACGACTAGCATGTGTGTCTAATCGTTAGAAGAAAACAGCTGTGATTCGTGCACGCGCAGCAAAACTGTTCACTCTAAGGTTGAGCGTCTGATTTTGAGACGGACAGTTACTACGAGAAGCTATCAAATTTAAATGAAATATAATGAATGATGACACTTTTCATTCTTATAAATGCTGGTAAACTATTATTGAGGATGCGCCGAAGGCCTCGCACGTACGGAGAAGACGCCACTGGTATTAACATACCTTTTTCGGGCAACAATGTAGGACATTTTCAGGCGCCTACGCGCCCTCCGTTCTACGTTGTTGTCCTCAAATCCATGTTAATGTTATATTGTCAACCACTGGAAGCCACCATTATTTGAGTACCACTGTCATGACTGTACCCATGTCCACGTCAGGGATGGAACAGGCCTCGGCTCAAATTTCAGCCGTCTGCCTGACCCACCCAAATAATTATTTGTAGCTCATGTTTTCAGTTATTTTCATGAATTCAGTCTATCAAACTACATAATTGTCTTCATTCAGAATCAGATGTTCAGCATTTTACGGTGAATTTGCACATTAAACCTCCAAATCCTTCATTTGATAACCATAAGGTTGCGGACATGTGGAAAACACTTGGGGTCGTTCTCGTCTAGATTCAGAGTCTGTGGAATCACTAGTGATTGTCAAAGAGGCATCTACCAACAATATATGGGGGCTGGAGCAGCCTGCGTGCGCTCAATATAGTTTCTGAGCTTGCAAATGAAGAGTGCTTGTCATTTATCATAATTCATGCATGATTATGAATATATGATCATGCATTATCTACAATGATCTGGTCACTGGCGTTCTGTACAAAGCGTGGTTGCTGAAGGTTGATCCAGTCTATCACCCAATGGATGTTTTGTGATCATCTGTAGCAAGACTTCGCAATGATGATTATCGTCTAAGTGAAGAATTGGAAGTAGACTTGCTTTTGCATTCAGTCGTTCTAGTCATCGTTCAGTCAATTGGTTTCTTGGTTTTCGGGTTCTTCTGCTTTGCATGTAGATTAAACAGTCATCCTCAAATGCAATCATTGCACTGTTGATTGCAGGTAATAGAGATGTGTATTGGTCTCAAAATGAGACCTTATTTGTTAATTTCCGTTGGATAATCAGAGAGTTATGCTACTTTTAAGTTCTGTCACATTTTATGCCTCACCCTGTATGATATAGGATATACTTTAATGCTTCGATAGACATCATCATCACCCGAAATCGGATAAGCCCTTATACAGTAATATGTGCGTACGTGTACCGGTGTATAAACATACATTTGTAGTCCATGCATGTATGTATCATATTACAAATCAAAACGGTCGCATCTGCATTGTAATTTCAAAATTGCAGGTGCGAGTATGCACTCGTCGATGTACATTTGCAATGTGCAGTACACTCATTTCGAAAACTCTTTGGATTTTGTTTCATTTTCGATAAGAAAAACCGGCCCAAGAATTCCGAGCCGGTTCCATCCCTGGTTCACGTTGCCAGATAATTGTCTTGAATGCGGATGTCCGTCTGGTCCTCTGTTTTTATAGTGCGTCGGATTTCTTTGTTGTAAAATGCTTTTCAGACCCTGATTATACTCGTATAATATGATACTTTTATCTTTTCACAAGAACCAATCAATACATTGATTCCTTGTTATATTCGACAAAAAGCATTTGTAAAATATGACAAAACAGGGCATGATGGAAAATGATTAATAATTGAAATGTTCGTTGAAATATTCAAATAATTTAGAAACTATCATATCGCAATTCATTTTAGTTAACTCAGTATAGTCATGCTGGCGACAAAACAGAGCCGAACTTACAGATTGTCTTCATTAGTATTCATTCGCCTCCGTACCATCTTCACGAAAATGAGTTACTACATCTCTGTAGCATGGTACGTATTTTTACAGAATGCTCTGTAGCTAAAAGTCATTTTTGTTCTACATGAAATCATCTGTATAGTCATCATTAAAAAAATTATTTGAATTATTTATTATGAAATTATCACTATTCATAGAAATCATACAAAAAGTAGTGATTTGGACTGCATTCGTTGTGACATTGAATGTGAGACGAATAATATGTTGCTTTGGTGTGCAAATAATCGGCTGACACTTAATCGTGAGAAATCAAATATTTTGTTTGTGTCAAGAATCCTCCTCCCTATATCCAATATCCTACTTCCCTATGTCCTATATGTTTCTTGACACGTTCCTGAGCCAAGAAAATTTGATCCTTCTCTCTGTATCAACCACGTTCACATTTCGAATTAATAATTAATTAATTAATAACCATGTTCATATAAATTAATTTGGGATGATCACATCGAACATTTGTGGTGTAAAGCAAGTCAGCGCATTCATATCATTCGCAAGTTAAAGACTTAAGCATCAGCTGCAAACGACATTTATATTGTGCTTATTCGGTCCATCCTGAAATATGCCTGTTCAGATGTTGTAAGTACTGACAGAAATTGACAGAAGGGTTCATTGAATTAACGGGTGCACATCATGTGAGAAATGTCTGCCAGAATCTTAACAGCATAGAATTTTGTTGGTCATGGAATTGTTTTGCTCGACCTGATGAATATGCGAATTCATATGTCCTTTTCTCTATACGATATCTTTGTGAAAACAATTGAATCAAAACAATATTTGCTGTAACTTCTGTGTACATATTGATTTTCATTTCACAATAATATACACTTATTTACTTACAGTTCAGCAAGAGAAAATGCAGAAAAATTTTAGAAAACAACTGAACCACTGGTCAGCTGGATCTTGGCGATTTCGGGACAGTATACATGCACGCAAAGTACTCTTTGAGAGAGAGAGAGAGAGAACTATGAACTATGAAATATATTTTTGAAAAACCAATTACAGGATTTTCGTTCAAATTTGACATATCGAGTGTACATAAATTGAAAAGATAGAACAGTTTTACAAAGGAAGTACACGATTACAAAAAGAGTTATGAAGCTCGATTGTCTTAGTTTAAGGCTTTAAAAAAGTGTAATTATGGCGAGTTGTTCTGTCATTACATGCATGCAGCTTACGAAGAATAGGATGGAGAGGATTTGAAGCATTTTTCATTATACTATATGCCATTCTTCGATCTTCGTCACGTAGAATAGTATTCGCCGAATATAGCTTTGAAGAAAAGCTATGCCGATGGCAGCTTTCTAAAACTCGGTTTATTCTTCCAATGGAGCGACTATCAGATCCCATATCGTATTCTGGACAAAATGATGGCGTCAAAAACTTTGTCGATATGATTTTGTGCAACTTTTTAGAGAGAGAGAGGGGGATAGGGAGAGAGGAAGAGAAAATGAGAAAGAGGGGGGATAAGGAGAGAGGGAGAGAGAGAAACAGAGTAATTGTATAATAATTGAATATAATAAATTGAATGGTGAATGTCATCAGATATTTCTTAAATAATAAGAATAGGAAGTGGTTATGAAAATGAAACACCGGATGCTGCATAACTTGATCCAAATCTTAAGAAATGAAATAGATGATGCAAGAGTTAAAATCACATAACACCAATTTTCGTTAATGCGCAGTTTGGCTTGTGCAATATTCCTGTCCTACTATTTGTTTAGGCCGTCGCTACTGCACTAATCGGCTTCGCACAGTCCATGATCACTTCCGTGATTCAATTAGCGTTAGATCCGCATTTGTTAATCCTTCTTGGCCTTGTCGAGGTATTTAGGATCGTGCGCCCTCCATTACCGCCGACTGGTTCATCAGACCTTGACGCAGCGAACTCGCATCGGGAACCACCCCATTAATATGTTGGGGAATTTGTTCCTGTTCTTCCTCGGGCTGGTGTTTATCACCGCCGGGGAGGCTCGCTTTCTCAGTTATCTGCCTGGACATGAATACACGTATCACTTAACAGGCACTGCATCGAATGAAAATGCCGCGCCGTTGAATATTAACGCCAAAGTAAGTTCGGAAGAGAATGTTGATTGCTAATTGGACGACGTATTCTTGCTCCCTTCTTTCAATGTGTCAACTAAGACATAGCGACCTCCATGTGCTAAGGACCATGGATCTGATAGAATATTATTCAAGGCATTATCAAGGTTGACATTAAGCAGAAAGGATTAGTTGCTGCAGAGTAATTCAACAAATCCGGACGATGCAATTTTTTGTATTCTAGATATTTTGAAATTTATAAATTTTTTAAAATATTCGTTATTTTTTATATCCTCAGGCTTTCCTGGTGTTTGCTTCTGTTATGCTGAAACCTCATCATACAATATTCATTCACAAAGTATTATGAGAAAGTCTCTTTGTTTCATGCACAAGCGTTGTAGCCATAGAAAGCTAACTTATGCGTATGCAGCATGCGGGACTCCAACGACACATTTTGAGCATGTTTTCCTGTGATTCAGATTACTCTGTATTTTTCTCTGATTCAGATACGTATCAGATTACTCTGCCTTATCAAAGCTGTTTGATGCCTGAAATGTAAATGTGGAATGTGAATTGCATGAAAGATCTATTCATCATTTGTATTACTAGCTTCGTAATGATTGCAGGAATAAAAACAAGTCCTATGACTTGAACAATTCAAGCGCAAAACTTCCATGGCGGTCATACACTGCGTTTCAACATCTTTATGATTATCAGCCGCAAGGCAAAGACAGGATAAATGAACAGATGGCAACCAGTTTCGGTCATTGAGCTTTTTCAGCCAATCTAGATATTTTAAGTTAGTTTGGTGCATTCCGAACCATGCTGATGAGCACTTGTAGGGCAAAGCGTAGCGGCTACGGCAGCCGCGGAGTTTTGTATGCTTAAATGTTTCAAGTCTGAGGACATCTTTCTATTATTACCCGCAATTTTATTAATAGATATTCTTCTAGAATGCGAAAATCATATTTCGCAGTTGATATTTCCGCTGGTAATTTCCCATAAAATGGATCTGCGACAGGATAGGAAACGAAAAGGAAAAAACGTCATAATATGTATTAATTTCGATTTCTTTTAACTCAGTTAGTTAGCTATGCAAATGTAGTATTTACTCAAGTTTAGTCTCATTAAGATAGTTTCCGCTCTATGACTTTCAAGTTGTAATCAATTCATGTGCATGTATATAATCCAGTCGTTAATGTGTGTGATTCATGAGCAAAGCGGTGGGAAAATTTTCGTTTTGAATTCTTTTAAAAATCAACTTCAAAAATTTCTGTACAAGAAAGCTGAAAATCAAAATAGTTTAATCTTTCATTGGTTGATCTGAAGCTGACCTTGTTGAAAAACTTTTTCAACATGTATCAATCAACATGAATCTTCACATGTATCAGCTGAAAATGACACAGGCAGTAGAGTTGTCGCTGCTGCCTTCAAACTGCGAAAATAACAGGCATGTGCATTGCAGATTATGTCAGACATGATGCATGTATTTTTGATTAGCAAGTTAGTAAACATCACCGAGTATTTGTTAAATATCACTTAAAACACACTACTGGCAATTCTCCTAAGTTACTGCGCCAGTCAGTAGTGTGTTGAAAGTGACGTTTAATGATTGCCCGTCGAAATTTCATAACTTGCTAAGTGCGTGACTCAAATTTACCCGGGCATGGATACAACTTTAAATAGGGAGTTCTGTCCATGTTCAGAGATGTGAACTAGGCCTGCTGATGATTTTTGATATTAGAATTTCTTTTGAAATTGCAGCTATTCAGGACTGTTTCCATTTTTCGACTGAGGATGCAACTCAATATCTAATTATTCTATTTACAATATTCTGACAATTGATGGATTAATCATCACTTTTTCCGATAATTTGATGATATGAAAACACCATTTAATTGCTCGGCGCTTCGTCCGTTCTTGATAGAGCAATGCACGGAACTGCATCTTGGCTATATGCTACATGAAATTTTTTTGGCCGAAGGTGTCGCGATAAAATGGCTTCGTTCATCTTTATGGGTACAGAAAGAGCGTATTTTTCTCAGCACTATTTTGTAGTTGTTTGTTTATGATTTTGTTTATTTATTTTTCTTCATTTTTCACGTCCTCTTCTCTTTGTTCCTTATTTCCCTTTATTTATACTCACTTATGTTACTTTACTTAGTACTTCAACTCAATTGTCTTTTAACTTATTCGATTGTTCATTTATGACTTGTACACGTGTTTTCACATTAGGTTGTCAATCGTTGTCTATTACTGTGTCTTTATGCCTAATTCTCGGTCCATGCAATTTGTCACTGTCAATCAATAGTGAATATTTGTCAAACAGCGATTTCATGTAGCATGTAGGCAAGATGCAGTTCCGTGTATTGCTCTATCAAGAACGGACGAAGCGCCGAGCAATTAAATGATGTTTTCATATCATCAAATTATCGGAAAAAGTGATGATTAATCCATCAATTGTCAGAATATTGTATCAATAGGCACCAACAAAGAGATTATTCTATTCACATCATCTCAGATATATTTGAAGATTTTCATTGTTTACACTACCAAAAAGATGAAATGCCAAAAATTAACTTTAGCAGTTTCTTTGCAATGTCATTGGGCTCATTTCTGCATTACTGACAAGAATCTGCAACTGTCATTCTCGGGACGATCTATCAACTTTGATTACTGCCGGAATGTGAATAACAATGTAGAAGTTTTCTGCAGTTTTGCAGCATGAATAGAAATTAACTTGAAAATCATTCTGTGATTAGAACTCTGATGTCGTCCATCAACAAATTGTTGTGTCATCCAAGTTTCTTAGGTTTTTAAGGAGTTTTCTGTGAACAGCCTGCAGTTTTCGATGGTTTTAGAAGCGCGCAGTTTGCAGTGGATCTGAAATGGATGAGATTAACTTTGATTCTGAAACAAACGGAGCACACAACCAGTCTGACCAGGATTCAAATTCTCGCAACATTGGTGACCTTTCTTGTCGTGTAGAGAGAACACCTCTTCAGCTGTATGGCAGACTTGAGTCAGTCAGGCCGCAGGGTGTTGGCCTCCAGCTGTATCCACAAAACCAGCAACAAGCGTTCGTTGAAGCTGAAGTGGCCAAACAGCGTGCTTCCATTCATAGTCATGCTAACTTAAACAAACCCGAAGATGTAGTCTCTGGCCCTTTTCGAGTTGCCAAATCGATGTGACCTTGGCAACTCGAAAAGGTGATTATTTGCAAAAATTTGCACTTTTTACATGAACTTTGTCAAGGTTTCTTCGAAATTTTTAGCCGGTCAGAGCTCGATTACTTTGGGAAAAACGGCAATTCTAAGTTTGAAAACAAATTAGTAATTTGCACTTTGCGTGTAATTTGTGATTACGTTTCATCCAACATATTTTGATAAAACCAAAAGTTTAGATTTCTTTGTTTTACTGTATGGTCATGCACAGGAAAATTTAAAATGTCGAAAAGCCCATGTATACAGTTCATTCTTCTGATGTTGATGTCCAAATTTTTTTCCTATTCTCCAACTCCAATCTCTAGTGCAGTCTTTCTGTTAATGTCCACTCATCAATTTCAGCTAAATTCATAGCACAGTTAGCATTCATTGAAATATTATATATACTAATATATCATTGAGAGGAATAGTATTTCCTCCGCAAGTAATGCTATTCTTTGGTCGGTTTAGATGCAGTGTCTTCCATTGTTAGGCAATGGGATCAATCATCAATCAACATTCCTCTGGATTGCTCATGCAATTGAAAAAAAATACTCTGGCTGGTGGCACAAAAGAAGTATTCTCTCATTTCATAAGGACAACATGATTATATTTCAATGAATACTGACCGTGCTATGAATTTAGCTGAAATTGATGAGTGGACATTAACAGAAAGACTGCACTAGAGATTGGAGTTGGAGAATAGGAAAAAAAATTGGACATCAACATCAAAAGAATAAACTGTATGCATAGGCTTTTCGACATTTTAAATTTTCCTGCGCATGACCATACAGTAAAACAAAGAAATCTAAACTTTTGGTTTTATCAAAATATTATGGATGAAACGTAATCACAAATTACACGCAACTGCAAATTACTAATTTGTTTTCAAACTTAGAATTGCCGGTTTTCTCAAAATAATCGAGCTCTGACCGGCTAAAAATTTCGAAGAGACCTTAACGAAGTTCATGTAAAAAGTGCAAATTTTTGCAAATAATCACCTTTTCGAGTTGCCAAGGTCACATCGATTTGGCAACTCGAAAAGGGCCTCTATGATAGCTGCTGACGGTAAATTAATAGATGTAATCACAACTTTGTAAATCACTACATCAATGCCATCGTTTCTTTGTCTGTTGACCGGAAAATTACTCAAAACTGTCTTTCCATCAAGGAGTTCGTGCAGTTCATTTATCAGAAGAATTTGACTTAGCCATTTGTCATTAAATTGAAATTCTACGACAGAAAAATGACTTATTGAGAAGAATTAATTCGAAATTTGTTATTTTCAGATTGGCTATGCGGTGATCAACAAGACAGAAGATAAACACGAGATACTTCTGTTGGTTCACCAATTGCATTTGAAACCAAAAAATATCGAAACAGGTATGCCTGAAGACTTTTGTTGATGACTGATGAATAAATAATTCAATGCTTCTTTTACAGGCTTCGTTGGACATCAGGAATTCGATTTCTCTCCATGGTTTTCATTTATCATCAATGGACGTGGAGAAGTGACGGATATCTATGAAGATGCGCGCCATGAACCTGAAGCCATTTCGTACAAGAAAGCATTCGCCGGCCTGATAGCCAGTAAATTGCACCATAAAGACGAGGTAAGCTCATCTAACCGTTTAATATATATTGGCACTTATTAAATCATCAAATTATGACTCTCTGCTTCTAAAAAACATAGAAAATTCCATTTTTACCAAAATCTTCAATTTGCGTTCCATCGGATTAACATGTGTTTTGCTTTGATGGTGTCTTACAGGAAGAGGAACAAAGTGAAGTCGACAGAAAGTCTCATTTTCGACCTCGTTCTCTGAGCACGCAGAGTGAGGCAAATTCTCTTCAACTTTTTATTCCAGTCGACTGTAACCTCAAGGTTGAGACCATCTCTAATTTGTTACATACACACGTTAGTGGTTCTCAGTATCTGTGCTTGTTAAACAAAGCATGTTTAAAAAAAATATTTCCAAAATGACTCAACTCAACAACAGTGTTCTTGGTGATGGAGATGATTCCTGTGATTTTACATAGCAGCTGATGACCGAGACAAATTGATGGACAGATTCGATTCAAGAGAGTAGAAGTTTGCACTCTCTCTTCATGCCAGATTCAAGGACTTCCAACGGATGTTTCGGGTGCAGACCCATTTTGCGTTGATAAAGGGTCTGGATTCGAAACATCCGCTAAAAGTCCCTCTTCCAAGAGGAATTAGAGAAAACTTTTATGTTCTTCAACGGTAGCTTCTTGCTATTCCAGGGCACTTGCCATTAGCTTCTATTGACGAGTCAGCGGTCATTGATTGCAGCTAAATCATCGCCTAGCATAAATAAATGTGGGTGCAAGAACTCACACATCTCCATGCGTTAGCATTGTATGATGATTTGCTGGTTTTTCTGGGCTCTACATCAATTTAAGTATCTGTGTGCACCTAAAGATATTGTGCAGTTTGGAATGTGATGAATATTCAACCAAAATGTGGGAATATAACTTCTATAGAAGTTATATAGAAGAATCTATAGATTTCGTTATTGAAAGTTCTTACCCCAGATGTTGTGAGATCATCTGATAATCAGTTGAAGGAAGAGCTTGGTCACCGCTTCTGCCTCAGTCTTGTGAATTTGTCGGTGAAGTTTCAAGGCCTTACGATCTCTCAAATTTCATGTCAAAATAGAGAAAAAGGAACTTCGTGCATGCCCTTTTACGATCATGTATTTGAAGTCATCCTTGTTACTGTAAATGGCATTTTAAAACTCAAATTCCCACTTTTTTGGTTACTTTTTTGTTGGTACCGTATTTCTTTGAATAAGAGACGCGTCTCTTATTTTTTTCAGATCCCTGATTGATGCGTCTCTTATTCAGGGGCTTCTCTTATTTATCAAATGTTCAAGTTTTCATTCTTTCATTAGAAAAAGATGTCTTAGTTTTTTGCTACTATTCTCTTAGGTAACCTTTGCATTCCTCACTTAGGCCTATGTCATGGGCAAATTTCGCCAGTAATTTTTCCTACATGTATACGCTTTATCATAATTCAGATAATTTGGAAATGAAAGGAGTTTTATGGTTTGTAGTAGTTTGCCTCCTTAAATGGTAGATGAAGTAACCTTAAGTAGGCCTGCATGTACGTATGTACAACAACAAGCCTTATATATTATACAATATTGGTCATGATACCCGGTATTTGCTAGTAGACTGACTTAATTTACTAAGATAAGTAGGCCTAATAATCGTTTAGGCGAATGTAGCTACCACATTACAATAGCCTGCATGTAATATGTCTATAGCAGTCTATTTTTTGTACATTCGTCTCTTATTCAAGAGCGTCTCTTATTCAAGGGCGTCTCATATTCAAAGAAA
The DNA here is from genome assembly GCA_907163375.1 of Prostheceraeus crozeri. Classification (NCBI taxonomy): domain Eukaryota; kingdom Metazoa; phylum Platyhelminthes; order Polycladida; family Euryleptidae; genus Prostheceraeus; species Prostheceraeus crozeri. Next base: position 127,097 of record CAJQUW010003941.1, read on the forward strand.
TACGGTAATCATTCAAATATTTCTGTCTTGTCGGGACATTCATTTTAGGCTTGTGACCAAAGATAGCGTTTGAATTTTGAAATGTTTATTCTGTTAAATGACATTATAGCTGTTCAAGTTGAACAAATTCCGAATATCCTTTAAGATTGGCCTTTGATCGGCGGCCTGGCCTCTAGATCGTGAATTTTACTGCTTCAAAAAGCATATCCAAACCCAGCGTCATAAACTCTTCCTTCGTTTTAAGAAGTGATTGCATTTCTGTATTGTTCTCTCCTTCAAAATTGCGAATGTCCGGTTGCGCCCTCTTGCCTGGAGAGCTTCACATAGTCAAATGAAATTCAAAGTTGGCAAAGTTCTGATTATATAATTACTCAGTTTCAACTATTTTGATTTGAAATGAAGACATCGTTCACATGGCTCCATAATAACTTGCAATTATGTATGAGCATAAACAATTGTCTTCGTTGTGTATGGATTATATTCTCCTCTTGAAAATTTATTCATTACTGGCAATTCAAATGTGCAAGATAATTCTACGTTGCCTGTTCATCTTTTCACAAAGAAAATCATTTTCTATGCCAAAATAGCCACTTGCTCGTAATTTAGAATTCATTTTTATTTGCTAACAGGGAACTGGAAAATGAGGCTTAGTATTCTGACAAATTAGACAGTGCCTAATGAGTCCTCGTGTAATTTGTTTGAGCATTTAGTACACATCTATTAAATTTCCAGGTTTCTCCTAGATAATATGAACTTCTAGCTTGAAAATGCTTTTTAACTTGCATCACTACTAAATAATGACTTAGATCAGTGGTGTAAGCGTTTTGCACATACATGTCACCACTGTACATACCAAGAATGCATACTAAAGTCATATCTATCAGACTAGCCCTAAACAAGTTGAAAATTGACGGAAATAGCAAAGATCGTGCTAGTATGAGGTTGATAAATCCGTGAGAGGTGAATCTTCACCGGGCGAATTGTGGTAATTAAGATCAGTAAATTGAAATCAACATCCACCATCTAACATGAGTTTTCAAATCCAATCGGTACAGTCCTATCGGTTTCATTTTGACATAGTGAGAATTCACAAGATCGTGATAGCAAGCTGGTCATCGCAGTAACCCAACCGGCCTTCATCATCAAGAGAATAAGTTGATTAAAAGAAATCAATCTTTATGAAGATATACTTACTTCGATCGTGATGCGCAAATGCTAAATACCAACCTGTTCAATACAAAAACATTATTCGAACAACGGGCTCTGGAAATTGTGCATACGCGTTTGAAAATCTTGGGAGATAAGGACACAGTCTGGAAGACTAACAATCCTGCCAACGGTGGGTCGGAAACAAAATTTCGTCAAAAAAATGTCCATACTAAAACTATACATCATCTGAACTAGAAAGTACGGGGAATTCGAATCTGGGCCGAAATTACGTACAGGCCTCAGACTTTCACTCGATATATTTACTTTCAGAACGTGCAAAGAAGTGGTAAATCGTGGCAGTACCACACTCAAGAACGTGATGCCAACGGAGACCACACCGCCACCTATCATGCCTCAGAGACGCCGAATGGTCTCAAATTTCACAAGCACGTCACAAGTGCTCACAATGTCCCCAATGCTCGAAGCCATTCCACGAAGGAGCTTCATTATCACTCAGGAATGCGAATTATTCACACCGTTCATACACGCGAGCATCTGGTGGTTGCTCAGAGTCCGGAAAACTCAAAGTAAGGTCTCAAGTTTGCTCTCGTGTCATGTAATCATCAAACTCCGTCCTTTCAATTACAGGTTCAGAAAGATGGACAAATTGTCGGAAACTGGGACGATCCAGAGACGTTTCAGCAAAGCAAGTAAGTTCCCTGCAGGATGTGTGTTTCATGATTTGCATCAACAACAAGTAGATAGTGAAGAAACGAGCTTGTACTTGTCTGGTGAACTCGAAGATATCAGAACTCTTACATCAGCTGATAATGTCTTCGAAATATGAACCTCTAAAACCAAGGAAGTCTATGTATCTATCCGTATACATGTATATCCGATTTGAAGCATAGAAATTTAATCCAAATAAGCTCTCACTTTTCCCTAGGTCGAGAGATTGCACACGATAAGTCTGAAAGAGTATTGTTATCTGCATGCAATTGTTCTCAAACTTTATTGTTTAGACCAGCCAATAGTAAATGCCAGTTCACGTTGACAACCCATGTCCCGCACAAGCAGTACTCCTTCTCCATTGTGATTGGTCGTCCACCATCGAGGCATTTTCTCACCTTGACTTCACTGTAAAAGGCAGAAATCATATTAGTTCAACACACAACGTCAATGCATCATCTAATCAGCTTACATGTACATGTGACTTGATTCTTGTACAATAAAGAGTGATTTGGAATTATGCCTAATGTATCTGATCATAAGTATGTCATTAGATCTACCACAATCATCATTTCTTTTCATGTTTGAAAAGTTCCTGACAATGACATGGGATTCGCAGCAGGACTCAGGTTAAATGAAAGGAGGAAACCACCCGATGCATTTCACCCACTATCAGCAGGAATGTCCACGTGATTCAGTCACTGTTCATTCTTTGAACTTGCAGTAGGTGAAATGTATCGGTGATAAAGGAAAGAAAGTGGCTGTTTCACATTGATCATACATTAAAACACCAATGAATTGATTTCAGCTCAAATTACTGTTGTTTTCAGACTTCCCGGACATGCATGCAAAGGTGAACGGGAAATTGATGTTTGTTTCACGACAGCCTCTCCCCAAGCCTATTCAGCGTCCCATCATGAAGGAGATCAAGCCGGGTACATTGAGCCTCGATCCGACACTTATGAGACGCTGCAGAAAGGCTATGAAACAATACAACTGGGAGGAAAGAAAAGCCATGGTCATCCAATATCTCGAGAAGTTCCGAACTCTTCCTGAGGAAGGGCTGCGCCCTCAATCCAACAAATGGTTCCAACAAATGTTGCAACTCGTTATCTGCATGTCGGAGCAACATCAGAAGCAGCTGTTCGACATGTACCTCAAGGATATGTCCTTCACGTGAGTGTTACTGAAGCGGGGAGGTTTGACATGCAGCGACAATTGCAGAAATGAAGTGATTGCTGTCATCCAGTGGTTGCAATTCATTGATTGGCGTCATCGAATGGTTGCAATTCATTGATTGCTGTCATCGAATGGCTGAAATGAAGTGATTGCTGTCATCGAGTGGTTGCAATTCATTGATTGGCGTCATCGAATGGTTGCAATTCATTGATTGCTGTCATCGAGTGGTTGCAATTCATTGATTGCTGCCATCGAATGGTTGCAATTCATTGATTGCTGTCATCGAATGGCTGAAATGAAGTGATTGCTGTCAACGAGTGGTTGCAATTCATTGATTGGCGTCATCGAATGGTTGCAATTTATTGATTGCTGTCATCGAGTGGTTGCAATTCATTGATTGCTGCCATCGAGTGGATGTAATTCATTGATTGCTGCCATCGAGTGGTTGCAATTCATTGATTGGCGTCATCGAGTGGTTGCAATTCATTGATTGCTGTCATCGAATGGTTGCAATTCATTGATTGTCGTCATCGAGTGGTTGCAATTCATTGATTGCTGTCATCGAATGGTTGCAATTCATTGATTGGCGTCATCGAATGGTTGCAATTTATTGATTGTTGTCATCGAATGGTTGCAATTCATTGATTGGCGTCATCGAATGGTTGATATTTATTGATTGCTGTCATCGAATGGTTGCAATTCATGGATTGGCGTCATCGAATGGTTGAAATTCATGGATTGGCGTCATCGAATGGTTGCAATTCATTGATTGTCGTCATCGAGTGGTTGCAATTCATTGATTGCTGTCATCGAATGGTTGCAATTCATTGATTGCTGTCATCGAATGGCTGAAATGAAGTGATTGCTGTCATCGAGTGGTTGCAATTCATTGATTGGCGTCATCGAATGGTTGCAATTCATTGATTGCTGTCATCGAGTGGTTGCAATTCATTGATTGGCGTCATCGAGTGGATGTAATTCATTGATTGCTGCCATCGAGTGGTTGCAATTCATTGATTGGCGTCATCGAGTGGTTGCAATTCATTGATTGCTGTCATCGAATGGTTGCAATTCATTGATTGTCGTCATCGAGTGGTTGCAATTCATTGATTGCTGTCATCGAATGGTTGCAATTCATTGATTGGCGTCATCGAATGGTTGCAATTTATTGATTGCTGTCATCGAGTGGTTGCAATTTATTGATTGTTGTCATCGAATGGTTGCAATTCATTGATTGGCGTCATCGAATGGTTGATATTTATTGATTGCTGTCATCGAATGGCTGAAATGAAGTGATTGCTGTCATCGAGTGGTTGCAATTAATTGATTGCTGTCATCGAATGGTTGCAATTCATTGATTGCTGTCATCGAATGGTTGAAATTCATGGATTGCTGTCATCGAATGGTTGAAATTCATGGATTGGCGTCATCGAATGGTTGCAATTCATTGATTGTCGTCATCGAGTGGTTGCAATTCATTGATTGCTGTCATCGAATGGTTGCAATTCATTGATTGCTGTCATCGAATGGTTGCAATTCATTGATTGCTGTCATCGAATGGTTGCAATTCATGGATTGGCGTCATCGAATGGTTGCAATTCATTGATTGTCGTCATCGAGTGGTTGCAATTCATTGATTGCTGTCATCGAATGGTTGCAATTCATTGATTGTTGTCTACGAATGGTTGCAATTTATTGATTGTTGTCATCGAATGGTTGCAATTCATTGATTGGCTGCCATCGAATGGTTGATATTTACTGATTGGCGTCACCGAATGGTAGAAATGTTGTGCTGTCTTCTTGTGAGAACTGCTTTCAAGTATCAAATCAAAATGGAGATTTTTGATTGCAGTCTGGTAGGAATGAACAAATATTTACATCTTCCTAAGTTTGACATTAGTCTGCTATTCTTCATCCAACCTGAGTTTTGTCTAGTGATATTTGAGCTTTTTCTTTATGTCCTATCACTAACAATTAGTTCACTCGAAAAAGCAATCTCTCCCTTTTTCATGACTTACGATTAGATGGGTGTCAATGGAATTTGCTATGGAAGGCAAAGAATAGCAGAATAAATGTGCTATCTTTTATCATGGTTTTAGTTGCTCTGTTGATTAGTTGAATTCCAATCATACAAATCCTACACTGTGCCACATTAGAGGATAAGAACGCTCACAGACATTGAGACGTCGTGGATATGCGGTCTCATGACAGAGGTACCTAAACGATGGCCGAACCTTCAAGCAATTTTCACTGAGTTGATGATTCTTAGCCACATTGACTTGCATCGTTGCCTGACCGAGCAGCTGGAAATGACCATCAACAGACAGCTGCCAGTCTCACTTACTTAAACAAAGTGGAAAGTGGGATATCTATGGTTGTAGCTATGAGCTGACGAATCACCGCTTCTCAGAGCTCCCGCTTACACTCCTGCATGCAGTTCACTGTACAAATGCTGGATTTCCATTGCAGGAAGAATGGCTTCTTTATGCCTCACATGCGGAAGGATGCGGAGACAATGCTGGACTTGATGAGCAGTGTCAAAGAGCCAATCATTCATAGACACGTGATTGACCGAATTTTCATCAATCCTAAACCGAAAGCAAGGAAGACGTTCGCTTTCCGTGCTATCGTGCAGTTGACCAACTTTCAAGAAGACACAGAGCCTCTTGAAGTAAGTACTGTTTCTAGATCCATAAAATTGTGATTCAGGATCCGTTATCAGTAGTATAATTGAAACATTTCCTGAATTATTCTTAAAGGTATCTCAAACAATTCACTTCTATTCGCAGACGTTTTTGTCATATTTTAAACATTTTCTTCATATTTTAAGCAGCAGCATCAAAGCTGCGGAAACAGCCAGCAGATGTATTGGAATTGTTCTCTTGAGCCCCCCCCCCTGTAGCGGAGCGTACTGTGACGGAGTTCAGTGACATACTGGAAAGTGTTCACTGTTATTAAGCTATACAGAAATATCACCGCAGCGTTCCTCTCAATTTTTCATGGATTTCTAGAGTGAAAATGACATTTGACTACATGTAGACATATTCAACAATTGATTGCATGCGAGAAATGTTTCAGCCTACATTAATCAATAAAAGGGCCAATCTACAGAATCGCCGGTCAGGCTCACTGAGCAATTTGACAAATTATATATCACAGCATGATAATAGCCTAAGCGGCCTGACCGGAAGAAATATGTTTTAATGGAAGTTAGATGTTTTAATGTTTTGTGATATCGATATATACCTGAATGCCAAATTGTCAACAAAAATTCCATTCGTTGGATGAGGCTTTTTACTAGCAGCCGAAGCCAATAACGACAGTTTGATAGTAACCGCAGCTGCTTTCACGAAGTAACTTATCATTGGCCCTATATGATGCTCGAATGAGAGTTCTACTTGAATTCTCGTACAAAATCAACCACGAATCGGAAATCACGGGTTTGTTCCTAAACGTACTTGGCTAATGAAAACTGCGCAGAAATCTGCGGCTTCATAACTGAGTGAAAGAGTGAAGCAAATATACCAGCGCATTGACCTTGAGACTCGCTCTGTCTTCGGGAGACTTGGGTTCCAACCTATTAGTTCTGACGATCCTTTTCAGTCATTTTGTGGCATTGCAGATTCGGATTGCATTTCACTGCGAAATCTCTTCTGCTGCGCAGGTCTTAATCTTCGAATTATCGTTGTGTAATCAGTTTGGATTTAGAACTTAAGTGTTGTCCTGGTCACTTCGATCGGCTTTTATTAGCTGTAATCTCACAACGGATCTGTTGTTGCAAAACATTCTGTGACATTACTTAGGTGTTTAACAGTTTCTTAGCGATCAAAGGCCATCTACGCAATAATGCAAAAACATTTCGGCAATGACTGACCATGACAAGTACATCAGCTGCTAATTCTCTGGTCGTGGTAGACTTGCACCGAAGTTTGCAACAATATGGAACTTACAGTCACTAGTTTGTTGGCCAATTTGGCTTGTTGAACATTTATGTACGACATTTTATTCATCAAAGTGCATTAGAAATGCCGCATCTATCTGTCTCAACTGCCACGGTAGCCTATTTGGCTTTCGTCGATTTGGAAGTTAAAAAATGGTTCAAATTAGCTGCTAGGGTGTATGCTATTTTTTAACAAACTGCCTGGCATAGTCATGAAATATAATATTTTTGTTTGAATGAGCAATTTAGACAAAAAATAACAAATCATTATTATTACCTGTTCGTGAATCTACCTCATTATTCAAAGTATAGCCCTACTATGCCAGTATGATATTTATCGTATTATAGTGATTTTCACGAAGATTAAAGTCAACAGTTCAGTACGAGGGTCGATGTCTTTGTCGAGAGAGCGCAGAGATCCAGACAATGATATCGCTCAGAGTACTGAAAGGACATTTTTAATCATAGAAATTAACAACACCATAGAAAGTCCTAGAATGGAAATTGCATGAAAAGTATGGCACACGCCGGGGAACTTAGTTGAGGCAAAATGCAGATTGTGCTAGCTGGCTTCCATGTTTTTTGATTGGCATTTAAATTTATCAGGCCAATGTGTGATCTAGATTGTTGCCTCTTGTCCAAAGGTCATGTACACAAAAGCAATTATGAATTTACAAAGTACTGCGGAGACATGATGATTCATCATTTTTCCGGCACATTTGCAGCCTAGCCTCATGACCAAGTGAATTCTTCGATTTTAACGGACATCTGACTTTTATTGTAAAGTATTGAAATGCAAAAATTACTGAATCAGGAACAATGTCACAATTGTTCAATTTTGCAAAGTTACATCGTCGACGATTACCGAAATAGTGAATGATAAAATATGTCTTTATCTTTGGAATATCTGATTAGTAATAAAGTATATAAGTTAACTTTTGCATATTAAAATTTCGCCAAAATTTAGATGGAATGCTTTTTTATCGTATCACACTCATTGATTTCTCATTCAGATTATGTAGCTCTATTCACTTGAATCGGCGTCTTCGAATCATTTCCACACCCAAATGTACCACGTTTTAGATGACCGATGTGGACTTTCTAGCTGTTGTTCCTGAAACGTTTCTATAGACCACAAGCTTGCTGACTTCGTACTGTCAAACCATTGCTTGATTTGATATAGTCAATATTCCATATTCAGTGATAACGATGATAAGTTAGTTGCATCCTCATGTTCTTCCGTTTTCCAGAAACTTTAGCTTTTTTTTCTTTAGACACTTCGTTTTCACTTGATTAATTGCTTTCCACCATCGATAGCTATTGAGTCAAACCGGCCGTCTAGTGTATAAATGAATTTCAGCTTTCAGTCCAGGTGTTATATATCTAGGAGTCCATGCTGACAGAGACCATAGAATTCCTTATCTTCTAATCTCTATGTCATTATGCGCCATAATCTAATCAATTATAAATCCTATATATCTATTGAAATTGCATCCTGCCTGCCCCAGACATCAGGATGTAGTTTCCTGACGGCTGGCGAATGGAAAAACATAGCACGAGGTTAGAAGATAAACATGGATAATGCAAATCACGCAGATATCTAATGAAATATCAAAAAATTAATTTCTTAGAATGACATTTTTAGAATGGAAAGGTGGGTCACATGTTGAGGAACACATTAAAAAGCAAAGGGAGCATTTTTTGGTCTGACTCCTGTTGGCATTCTCAATCATAACTTATCACCATTTTATAAAGCCTACCTATGGAAAAGCATAGTTTTACCAACTCTACAACTCTACTATTTGGAAGTGATACAGAGTAATGACATTGACATTCTTAATGATTTTGAAGCTTCATTTCTGAAATCGGCTTTGAGACTGCCAAAAATCTGCACATCATTCAGCTTTACTGCAAGCTATGGACATTTTAGCAGTGAGAGACTCAGTTCGTTTAAAAGTCCTACGCGAATTTAGTAATATTTTTATTAGTGACCATCGCTTGCTACAGCTGATTGTTCGTCGCATATCAGCTGCCTTCACTGAAAACATCCATTAAAAGGCTCGTGCGTTAGCTTCATCATAGCTATTTGTGGAGGGTCCATGATTAATGTTTTACGTGTTGTGATGGGTAAAATTGCCCCTTCTCTTCATTCTGCAAAACGACCGCAGTGTAGTGTAGCAGACAGTATCAAAACTGTCATGAATTTCGCTGAGCCTTTACATTCGCGTCTGCTCATGATGCTGTGTTTTCATTTTTAATTGCTAATTTGTCTGTACTCATTTGTACAGTTGTTGAATAAATTATTGCCATGCAGTTTGCATGCGTACCAGGCTGTGGTAAAGGCACTTCGATGGCACTTACCTTACTAAATCATGAAATCTTGCACCACCTGGATGGTAAATCGCGTGGTGTCCGTTTGGTTGCGGCAGACTTTTCGAAGGCCTTTGACAAGCTTTATTTCACATCAATTGTGCTATCTCTTGTGAAGTATTATCTGTCTTCACAAGCGGTGCGTTTTGTTATAAATTTTCTGCATTCACAAAAACAGCGTGTGCGAGGTGAGAATGATGTGTCGGAGTGGTCAGTTATTAGGAGTGGTGTCCCGCAAGGAAGTGTTATCGGGCCCATTCTCTTTACTATTGTCATCGATTCCTTACGTCCACTGCACCACAATTCAAAAATAGTCAAATGCGCTGATGATGTGACGATTCTGCATTTTCTTCGAGATAATAATGATGACCATCTCCAGGAAGAATGGTGTCATCTTGAGAGTTGGTCTAAGGATGTTGGACTTACATTGAACTATCAAAAATGTTTTGTGATGAATTATGTGACTAAAAAGTGCTTAGTTCTTAATGCTATCATGTCTGTTAATGTTGATGATATAGCTACAGTGCACTCAGTGAAGCTCCTTGGTGTTACTTTTTCGGACGACTTTTCGTGGAGCGTACATATCAGAGATGTTGTCTCAAGGTGTCGTAAAAGACTTTTCATCCTCCGTAATTTGCGAACAGCTCGTTGTTCGTCTGAAATAATTTTTAAATGTTATGTTGCTTTCATCCGTTCGATTATCACTTATGCTCTTCCCTGTTTTTCCCTGTTTTCCCTGTTTAAAACATGATCTGAACAGACCATCATGTCTTGCAGGATACTGTGAAAATTATTGAGAAGTTGTCATTCACACCTTTCAAATGCGTGAGAGAATTCCAACACAAGCAAGTTCGTCAAGCCGCTCTTCTTGGTATCGGAGCATGTGTTCGTCAGTACAGGAAGATTGGTCGGCATCAGCACGCCGACCGCTTGGCAAACATGCTTCAGTTGGCCACCGGCTATCATGGTGAGATTTCGTTCTACCAACATTTAATAACTTTTATCACATTATACTGATGTCTATTTATTAAGTAGTACACATTGTCAATAATTCTTCAATTCAATATTGAATTTTTCATTGCAGATCCTCACCAATATAGGACCAAGCGCGAAGCAATGAGTGAATATGAGGCAGAAGATTATCAGCTGGATACCATCACCATGATTGAGGCTTTGGGAAATGCTGGACATCCTAAAGCGTTTGGAATGATCAAATCATACATCAACTCAACAGCCTGTCCGAAGTTGCGTCGAGCTGGTCTCCACGCACTTCGTCATTATCATTCAGATGAGGTAAATTCAAGTCTTTCATCGCTTGAAATATTTGTAATTCGTAGTACAATCAGTCTGTAATCATTGTAAATTGAATTCCTTCAAAGAGCAACCATGTACAATTGTTGATCGGGAATTAAGGATTTTTTACACGGGTATGTCATTTAACAAGGCCAGGATTTCGTGTATTTGTAAATTCAAACTATGCTGGATTCAAAGATGGGGAATATCGTTACTGAACAGTATAATCAATATAATAAGCAGATGTTACTGATGTTTCAAATGCTTTTATCAAGTAATTTAGTGTTTATCACTTACTAAAAAAACAGTTAAAACAGCAGCAAGGCTTATTTATCAAACAGAATCTCTGTGTTGAAATTATGCTGCTGTAATAGACCACCGCTGCGATCTATTACAAGTATTGCGGTATTTTGTCTGACAATGAGTTCTTTCAAGCTAAATTTCAGTAACCTTAATTACATGCTTAGCCGCTGGTTCATACTTGTCCCCTGATGTGTTGAATTTCTCTAGAAAATGTCAACTTCTTCGCAAAATTGATTGTCGTATGACGGACATCCCTACATCCATTTCCTTTTCTGGGCAGGGAGTGATTCAGAACTCATATCTCGCAAAGCGGCCAAAAGCATCAAGTAGCGCTGTTTTCAGGGCATTGTATTTGTCGGTAGCTGGAGGATTGATGATAACGAAACGGACCTCGGGGCAGTCCTATCATCCAGAGAGGAGACAACATAATCAACTTTGGTAACATCTTGAATGATTCCTTTAGTATTGAATTGGGCCTCTACACGAGCAAACCAAATGTCGGGATCATGAGACCAAAATTCAGGCAACTTTAATGAGACAGCATTAGATGTACTGTGGTGCTGAAGCGATAATAGGCTTTGAGATAAACGCTCAATGTCGTCTGAAGTCATTGCACTAGTAGACTTATTCGGTAGTCGGGCTCACCAAATGTAGAATTACTACTTGTTAATTATAACTCTGTATTGAGTGTGAAGCATTGGCATTTGTACAAAATTCAAAATGTAACATAGCATGCAATACATGTAAATAACACAGTGTAGGTGTCATTGGATTTCTACACCTAGAAATCTAAACCTACAAGGTAGAGTGGCAACTCCGCATGTATTCAATCCCCAATGTGTTTACACTTTCGATTTTATTAAATGAACTCGGGGTGAATACAATTGGATATTGTTACCGAATGTGAGATATGCAAATTTTTGCAGTTTTAAAAAATTACCACGGAATTGAGTGATCATGATGGCAATGAATGCAACAGGTATTATAGTATTTCACAGATTCTCAGTGTCATGACAGCCTTGGAGAGATAATGCTTGTTAAATTAGCAATTCGATAGCATGCTATTACTTTCATGCTGAACCTTAAGAACATTTCCGTAGTGATCATGTCACAAGCAACCTGCCACTGGCAGAGCAGAATATCAGAATCAAAGACAATCAACAATACTATTCAGATTCAAGAAATGAAACATAAATTCATGCCGACATCACACCGATGAAAATTGAATTAAAAACTAGAAATTTCAGCCAAGAAAGCACAAGAGGGTGTTGACTTTTTCATGACGACTTCCATTTTAATGCGCCTCATGAAATTCTTTTGATAATCAGATTGATTTCCGCTTAGTTACGATGCTTTTTATCTGATATTCATGCCTTTTGATATCCAAATTGTTTCATACTACTTATATATCGTGCTCATGTCAATGGTATATATTATTTGCAAACATTTAGCCTTTTAAAAACTGCTCAAATAATTTCTTGAACTACAGGAACGCAGTCTCTGCAAAAAACTGAATCTTTTCATGTAAGAATGTTGACTACAGATACCTTTCTGAGTCGACAGTCAGCCAACTATATAACTACTCTATGACTCTTAATTCGACAGTCAGATGAGGCCATTATTGCCTGATTATCACTGAAATGTTGATGAGTACTTTAAAAATTATCATTTCCTTTTCAGGCTGCAATAATTCTACGAGATCATGCTATTCTATCTAGTGACGAGCAAATTCGACAAGATGCACGTCTTACATATCTGCGACATCCCAAAGCGACTTTGAATAAAGTTCAGGGTCCTATTGAGCCCAGCAAGATGTAAGTTATTCCTCATCAGTTCTTCGTGTTGTGAAGGAGGGGATGAACTAGATTTCCTTACTAGCAAATAGTAGCATATCACCCACATTATGATTCTTGACTTGATCGTGTCTTGATACTTCAAACGGTTAGAGGCAAGGTATAGTTGCTGACTGCGTTAGCGCACTCGATCGCTACATAGATTTTGAATTCAAAACGTCATTGTTATTAGCGATTTGCAATTAACAAGTTAGTGAAATTTCGACGGGAATTCATTGAATATCACTTCAAACACACTACTGGTAAATCGCCTAATTTAGTGCGCCTGAAATAATCAATAAATTCTACTTTTTTGTTGACACAATTTAAATAAAATAATTCAAGATACTTTGTATCCTCAGTTGAAAAATGGAAACAGACCTTAATAGCTGCTATTTCATCCAATATCAGGAATCATCAGCAGGCCTAGTTCACATCTCTCAACATCAACGCAACTCCACATCTTAACTTGCAGCCATACCCGGGTCAATTTGCAATTAACAAGTTAGCGAAATTTCGACGGATATTCATTAAATATCACTTTTATTACTTTATTTACATTGTGTTTACGAACATTTACGAATTATTGCAGGCGTGCCAACTTATGCGATTTGCCAGTAGTGTATTGAAAAGTGGTATTTAGTGAATGACCGTCGAAATTTCACTAACTTGCTGCAACTTTGAATAGGGAGTTGTGTCGATGTTGAGAGATGTGAACTAGGCCTGTTGATGATTCCTGATATTGGATAAAATAGCATCTGTTCAGGTCTGCTTCAATTATTTTCAACGGGGAGCAACTCAATAATTAATTATTCTATTCTCATTATTTTCTTGTTATTAGTTGAGCCATGTTTTACTATTGGAAGCAGCACTTGCCAACATTTATTCATAGACATAATAATAATAGTTTTCTGTCGATTGTATAAGCCTTTGCATCGATTACATCACAGAATGTGTCTATACACGATAGACCATGGATTTCTGACAAATAATTATCTGTATTTAGAATTATGAAAGTGTGCATGGCAATACCATTGTTGAACAGTTTGTCATTGCAATGCACACCTTTTAACATGATCCCAGCACTGTTTTTATAATAGAATAGAAATGAAAAGCGCGCAAAATCATAGCTCAACTAATAACACTGGGAAAGATTTCGAACAATAACATTGAATACAACAGCCTACTTGTTGGATTATAAACCATGACTCTCATTTGGAGGATTGGAAGATAGGCCTTTGGTACTTGCCATTCTTCCACGTTCAAGTCATCTTGATGACAGCAGCGATGCTGCTGAAATCCAGTGCTCGTGTTGATCATTTTTTACAAAAAGTTTTCTTTCATCAGCCTATCTTCCAATCCTACACAGGAGAACGAACGCGCTACTTCACATACAGTCATTAATCAAATCAAATGTACAATTCATATAGATATCATTAATGATATCGACTCTCATGACCGCCGCATGGATGCAGACGAGGAATAGGCCGCATTATTCACGCCTTATTTGAGAATGTGACATTCTATTCAATTGTGAGGTGTCCAAACGGAGGCACGCTGACTGCACGATCTTCAATTTATAACTGGAGACAATTTAAATGCCTGATCACGGAAACCGGGACAAGGCTTGAAATTGATGCCTATTTGTGCCAGGAAATATGTCGCTACGAAATGTTGGCCAATCAGAGTACAGTTTGAAGTTCCCTACATCAATCAGAGTAAAGCTTGAAGATCTCTAAAACAGTCAGGGTACAGTTTGAAGATCATTAAACCAATGAGAGTGCAGCTTGAAGATCATTAAACCAATGAGAATGCAGGTTGAAGATCACTAAGCCAATCAGGGTGCAGCTTGAAGATCATTAAACCAATCAGGACACAGCTTGAAGATCATTAAACCAATCAGGACACAGCTTGAAGATCATTAAACCAATCAGAGTTTGAAGTTCCCTACATCAATCAGAGTACAGCTTGAAGATCTCTAAACCAATCAGGGTACAACTTGAAGATCATTAAACCAATCAGGGTACAGCTTGAAGATCAATAAACCAATCAGGGTACAGCTTGAAGATCATTAAACCAATCAGGACACAGCTTGAAGATCATTAAACCAATGAGGGTACACCTTGAAGATCATTAAACCAATCAGGACACAACTTGAAGATCATTAAACCAATCAGGACACAGCTTGAAGATCATTAAACCAATCAGGGTACAACTTGAAGATCATTAAAACAATCAGGACACAGCTTGAAGATCATTAAACCAATCAGGGTACAACTTGAAGATCATTAAACCAATCAGAGTACAGTTTGAAGTTCACAAAGTCAATCTGAGTACATAGTTGATATCAACTGACGGAAAGTTTTTTGATTTCATTCTGAATCCACAAAAAAGGTTTGCAGCTAAAATTATCCAAACTTTATTGATAAAAACAATTGTTTGCATCCGAACTTCCGCGAGCCGGTTCGAATTCTCAAGGATGGGCAGCTTGCTTCAAAATTCTTCAACCAATCAGAATACCGCAATATTTTCTGATTGCGCTATGACATCGTAGTATGGGAGCAAAAGTTTCCGCAGTTTCCGCTGTTCACCTTTGTTGCTGCTGCTTC
>CAJQUW010003941.1:147500-336332 GCA_907163375.1 Prostheceraeus crozeri
TAATAATATGCACTGCTTCTCTCAATCGTAGGTTCAGTGGATTGATGTCTTTGCACAAGCTTTAAATGGCTGATCCCGAGTTAACTGGTATCGGTAGGACAGGCAACTGTCACTGATAAGATAAAGTTTTCCCTTCTTCTGTCTACGAATCCCGAGTTGACTCGAACTGCTGCAGTGTTCCAATTCCACGAATCCCGAGTTGAATCGTTTTTAGTATGAAGTGACTTAAGCCCTTCAGAGACACAGAGAGAATTACCTAAATTGGAGCATTGATGTTGTTTTGCTGTCTCGATACGAGTTTACTCGGTCTCAGTTTCTCATTGTATTACCGCCTTCAACGCACCAGTGAAATTGTCTTGCTGTCTCGATACGAGTTTACTCGGTCTCAGTTTCTCATTGTATTACCGCCTTCAACGCACCAGTGAAATTGTCTTGCTGTCTCGATACGAGTTAACTCGCTCTCAGTTTCTCATTGTATTACCGCCTTCAACGCACCAGTGAAATTGTCTTGCTGTCTCGATACGAGTTTACTCGGTCTCAGTTTCTCATTGTATTACCGCCTTCAACGCACCAGTGAAATTGTCTTGCTGTCTCGATACGAGTTAACTCGGTCTCAGTTTCTCATTGTATTACCGCCTTCAACGCACCAGTGAAATTGTCTTGCTGTCTCGATACGAGTTTACTCGGTCTCAGTTTCTCATTGTATTACCGCCTTCAACGCACCAGTGAAATTGTCTTGCTGTCTCGATACGAGTTTACTCGGTCTCAGTTTCTCATTGTATTACCGCCTTCAACGCACCAGTGAAATTGTCTTGCTGTCTCGATACGAGTTAACTCGGTCTCAGTTTCTCATTGTATTACCGCCTTCAACCCACCAGTGAAATTGTCTTGCTGTCTCGATACGAGTTTACTCGGTCTCAGTTTCTCATTGTATTACCGCCTTCAACGCACCAGTGAAATTGTCTTGCTGTCTCGATACGAGTTTACTCGGTCTCAGTTTCTCATTGTATTACCGCCTTCAACGCACCAGTGAAATTGTTTTGCTGTCTCGATACGAGTTTACTCGGTCTCAGTTTCTCATTGTATTACCGCCTTCAACGCACCAGTGAAATTGTCTTGCTGTCTCGATACGAGTTTACTCGGTCTCAGTTTCTCATTGTATTACCGCCTTCAACGCACCAGTGAAATTGTCTTGCTGTCTCGATACGAGTTTACTCGGTCTCAGTTTCTCATTGTATTACCGCCTTCAACGCACCAGTGAAATTGTCTTGCTGTCTCGATACGAGTTAACTCGGGCTCCGTGAAATTCGGTTGGTTAATGAAAAAAGAACCGTAGCCAAAAGGTTAAAGCAATCATAGAGATCTCATCCGCTGCGGCTGGAGGCTAGTATACGCTCAGATATTTGTAGATGGATGATTGCTTTTAAGAGACATGTTTAGTCATTTTAGCATGTAGCAATCGGATGGTAATTTCAACGTAGCTCTGTGCATGTGTTCTTACAGCCTCTACACTTACACTTTTTTCTTCTGTTCCTCTGAGGTCGCAGGTCATTGAAAGATTTGAATTATGGAGGATCCTCTTGAGCTTTCATTCAAGGAGTCACTTACATTTGGAACTTGGAAATAGTAACCTTTTCGAGGCAGTTTGATAATGGCCTTGATGAAATTTCATTAGCTGAGGATCTTTGAAGAATCGAGGATGATTTTTTATTCTTCAGCACTTCTCATCTTCTCGTTGTATGATTCTTCACTTCATTTTGATTTCCACAATTCGGTAATTACAGAACTTGTCGTTGGAAACCAAGTCTTATTTTGGAAAAATTTTGATAGCAACTGGTCACTATTGATCCAGTATTGATTCACTAGCTGAAATCAAGAAGCGAGAGATAATTGATCGCTGGTGAATGTTGTTCATATTGTTGAGGACAGTTTACTCATTGAATTGTAGACAATGGTACATCCTAGTCATCCATAAACTGTAGAATCCTCGACATCTGCAGCTGATATCTATGAACTCTACCGTACACTGACTTTCCTGTGTTACATTTTCGTGCTGTTGTAGCCACGGAATTAGACAGGTCGTCTCTTCTTCCGTTTGACTAGAAGGGAAACATTGGAACATGTAACGTAAATGAAATGGCACAATCTGCTGACTAAATACCATAGCAATCGAACAATGAGCAGCCAGTTCAACATTAAACACGCCAATGTGCAAAGTTCCAGTGACTGATATCAACCGGATCACACAGCAAAGAGACACATACGATGTCAAGTTCTACAGAGAAGTTTGTGAACGTTTTTTCATGCGCCTGCTAACTTTTTTAATAATGATCGGAGGGCTCAGCATTATCGAGGAGACTTTTGATCAATGATTTGAATTCCTCGAATCTGAAGGAATCGTGGCGATCGGAGCATTTTGAAGGAATTCAGAGCAATCCGCAAGCGACGCACGACTATTTTTCCTATCTCTGTAAGGTATTGAAAATTTCTTTTTGCCCACTTATTAAGTTCCTGCATGTGCCATCTGTTTGAATCAGTTTGCAATTCTAGCAAAGTGATACGATTAAACAATCTAATTCTGTGGTTGTAGCTATCTACCATTCGGATCCTAGTTGACGCAGAGAGTTTCAATTGTGATCTACCCTTCAATAATTAATGTTTAAGAGTATTTTATTTAAAGGGTGTAACAAAAGTTTCTGACCCACCTTTAATTATGCAAATCAAACTTTTATTACTTATCACACCGTCATACGAAAGGCTATGAATTCGGTATCTACCTAAGCAAACTTCTAGGCATGCAAAGTCATTGTATTTGTTCATTAGCTTACTTGTATTATTAATCACAAAACTACAAATCATTTCTTGTTCACCACATTTTTATAATAAATGAAATTTACATGTATTGTACATGAGTTATGAAACTTCCCGGAAAATTGTGAATTCCAAGAATTTGAGTTAAGAGTATCCAATGCCACTGCGAGGTGAAAAGTAGCCAGTCAGAGGTTCGATGGATACTTGTTGGTTCCCACAATTTTGTCGTTCACATCTGTAACATAAGTTTCAGACCCGGGTCAGAACCTTTTGTTACAAGAGACGGTAACACAATTTCAAGGCAAATTCAACTCTTGTCTCAATCGTACTGCTGTTTTAAATTCAGTATTTTTTCAATTCAATTTTGGTAGGACTTCAATACGCAAAAGCATCGACAATGGCTCCAAGAGAACACAATCGTGCAAAAATCCAAGCAATCTTTGAAGCGGGTGTTTTAACTCGTAAAATTGACCTAGAAACTCGCCTGATTTAAACCCATTGGAACATTTGAGTAGTAAACTTCAACACATTGTAATTAAGGCACCATGACCTCAAAACCGAGAGTAACTGATTGCTCGTGGTCAAGATGAATGGGAAAACATCACTCAAACGGAATGTAGCAATCTTGTTCTGACTTGTTCTTGCATGTGTGGATAACTCATGTGGGTATACAAAATGCCAACTTTCTTTGACATGACAAGCATCAAAGTATTTTCTGGAGCTTTAGATGTGTTCCTTTCAACATTATGACTAACATGTTAATATAGTGGCACTTTGAAAATAAATTTAACATTTATGTCAAATTCCCATGTAAAAAATCAGTGATAATGCAGGTGTTAGATGGGTCTGAAACATTTGTTGCACCCTGTAATATGCCTACACTGCATGAATAAATAAGATGTCAACTTAAGTGAGATAAACAATACGAGGCATACAATTAGATGCAGTGAATTGATTATGAGCTTATACAGTGCGCGACAGCCAGTTGGAAACTTGGCATAAATCTACGGACACGTATTTTTTCCAACACCTAAAAATTGTTCACTATTTGGAAATATCGACAAATTTATAATCATCTGAAAGAGAATTTTCGGATCTATCATTTGAATGTTGTTGAATTAATTGTTTTTGAAATTGGTGGTTCCTAGAGGCCCATAAACCCGAAAGTCCCAAATTTTCTTTGACTTGTTTTGACAAGCGCATAAATCAATTTGAAACATTCTCCTTGTGATATTCAAAACCGTCACAAAATAGGCTTTCATAAAATATATAGTTTGACAGTGTTTTCTCGAAGTTTATAGGCAACATTTTGAAAGTAGTATGGATAGAAAATGTGGCGATTTTTTCATTTTCAGAATATTTCTTCGAAGGGCCTTAAATTGACCCAACAAAAGCAGAAAACACTAGTTTTGAGGTAGATAAATGCCACCAGTTAGTTAACAACGTTATTTCTGTTATTATCGCAACACATTCTGAAAATGAAAAAATCGCCACATTGTCTATCTATACTACTTTCAAAATATTGCCTATAAACTTCAAGAAAACACTGTCAAACTATATATTTTCTGAAATCCAATCTTGGGACGGTTTTGAATATCACAAGGAGAATGTTTCAAATTGATTTATGTGCTTGTCAAAACAAGTCAAAGAAAATTTCTTCGGGAAAAGAAAAAGCTTCCCGAAAGAAAAAGCTTTCGGGTTTGTGGGCCTCTAGGAACCACCAATTTCAAAAACAATTAATTCAACAACATTCAAATGATAGATCCGAAAATTCTCTTTCAGATGATTATACATTTGTCGATATTTCTTAATAGCAAAACAATTTAGGTGTCGGGAAATGTACGTGTCCGTAGATTTATGCCAAGTTTCCTACTTGCTGTCGCGCACTGTATATGGCACTGTAGCATCATAGTGCCCAATGTAATGTTGGCTGCTAAATACTAACAGAGCCTATGCTGCAATACATGACATAATAAGCAGTCAGAGGCGCCATGACTCACGAGCTATAAAATCAAGGTTCAGCCTTCACTTACCAATGTTCACTCGGATAATAAGCGGCTTCAAGCCAATGACATTTTGATTCTTGCAAACATTCTCCTGATGAAAAGAACGTGAAAAGTCGGTTGGAGAAATATCCATGGACTTGCACATTTTAAGCACATAGCCGCAGACGTCATGCGAAGAGCATCCTGCTCACCAGTCCTTCGCCTTGTTCATAACTGGATGTCATAAGTTAGCACAGAAATTGATGGATCGCCTCTTCTTCTGTTCGACTGGAAACATGGAAATAAACTGTTTATCTGAAGTTCGCTAGAATGGAAATTGACTCAAGGTCGCGGCACATCCGAGGGAACTAAGTTGGGGCATGAAGAGCCAATGAAAACCTTCGATTTACTCATGTGACTGATTCTAACCCAATGATACAGACGTTGGCAGGTGTATCTAAGTGAAAATGCGTGCGATTTATGTGCCGTTATTGTGCATTGCATGAAGCTTAATTTCCATTCTAGAGGTTTTATTGTTGTCAATTTCTATGACTGGAAAGGAAGCATTGAACATGTAGCGTTAATGAAATCGCACAATCTGTTGATATCTTACCATAGCAATTGAACAATGAGCAGCCAATTCAACATTAAACACACCAAATCAGTTTGCACTTCTAGCAAAGTTACACGCTTAACCCTATAGGGTTAACCCTATATATTAATTCTATAGAACGTTCTGTACACCCTAAAACGGCCAACGTGTGATCAATTGATTACCATTTGAATTCTTCTATAAAAAGAACCAATTAATGGGAAATGGACTTCTATATATAATAAAAGTAATCTCAGAAAAATGTGCTATTGTCCTCTGCATTTTGAGCTTTCTGGTCTGGAATGCACACCACAGACAGGTTCGTGACAATCATTACAGCAAATTTTTGTAAGGTTGCAGTTGTTCGTCGGCTTTCCCGATTCCTTGCAAAGAGCGCACCGAACTCGAGATGATAGTTAAGTTGAGCCATCTTTGGATGTTGTTGAAGTTGCTTTAAGCTGTTTGTGACCATGAACTTGTCCATCAGTTGAATAACCGACCGATGTGTTACTGGAAATGAAGGCTCAATTCTTTTTCATGCTTCTGTAACTCTCCTGATGATTTGTTGAAAAAGTTGTTATGTGTTGAACGCCGGGCGTACCGCATGAGTCCTGCAATTCACTCATGTCATTTGCTCATCAAATTTTCGACAAGCTCTTCAAGGATATTGCGAGGTTTGCAGATCATCCTCTGCGTGAATTATTTGACTCAAATGTTTCGACCAGATGTACTCGCAATTTCGTCACTTTCAGAAGGCCATTTTCATGAACCT
Organism: Prostheceraeus crozeri; assembly: GCA_907163375.1. Classification (NCBI taxonomy): domain Eukaryota; kingdom Metazoa; phylum Platyhelminthes; order Polycladida; family Euryleptidae; genus Prostheceraeus; species Prostheceraeus crozeri. Next base: position 153,661 of record CAJQUW010003941.1, read on the forward strand.
TCGCTTTAGCGAGTCTTTTATAAAGTTTTGTAAATAATTTTATTGTCCTTATTTTTTAGTTACGTAGTCCACTTTGTAACTTACTTTGATGATTATTCGTGTGCTGTTAGTACCAAGGAATTGTGTTAATGGGTTCGACTACTCGTGACATCAAATTCTCTTCATTTCAGTATTGGATTTTCAATGCTTGACTTGTACATGGTAAAGAATGAGACGCAGAAAGCATGTTTCTTCCTACGAGGTAAACTTTCACTGTTTCGGGAGCTCATTCAGTGAGGCTCATTTTTATGTTGAATTTCAGAGGAGAAACCAGCTTGGATGGACGTTCGGAAGAATCTTGCAGAATTGAAAGTAGAAAGAGACAAGGCTTTAGATCTGCTGAATAAAGGCGGTGTCGGATGGTACGCTCAGTGGACTATCAACGGTGCTGTTGATCCTGTCAAGAAATTGTCTGGTGGTCTTATGACCAAAGTGAGTCCCCACACAAAGTTCCCCGTTTCATGATTTGTTTCCTAATGATCGAAACAACATGAATTCGGTATTGAGACGAGATTCCAGCCGCCGACCTCCGGCTCTAACAACTGCGTTATTGAGGAAACTAACCGCCTGTTGAAGAAGTTGCATTTCTCCAAAGACATGGAGAAATTTCCATAGAAATCGGACACCGACGACTAGAACATGCATACAGATTGAAAGCATAGTTGACAGCAATGAGGGACTCCAGCTGACTTAGTATTATACGACGCCCTCTAATAATCTTCGCCCTGTAATAAACTCCGTCCTCTAACAAACGCTGCCCTCCAATAAACGGCGTCCTCTAACAAACACCGCCCTCTAACAAACGGCGTCCTCTAATGAACACCACCCTCAAATGAACTACGCCCTCATACAAACGCTGCCCTCTAATAAACTCCGCCCTCATACAAACGCTGCCCTCCAATAAACGGCGTCCTCTAACAAACACCGCCCTCTTACAAACGGCGTCCTCTAATGAACACCGCCCTCTAATAAACGGCGTCCTCTAACAAACACCGCCCTATAATAAACATCGCCCTCTAATAAACTCCGCCCTCATGCAAACACCGCCCTCTAACAAACGGCGTCCTCTAATGAAATCCGCCCTCATACAAACGCTGGCCTCTAATTAACACCGCCATCATACAAACACCGGCCTCTAATAGACACCGCTTTCTATTAAACGACGCACCTTTGATAACGAGATAATTAGGAAAGAATGACTAAGTGCAGTGATTAAACAAAACAAGGATATCCATATACAGCAGTTATTAAGCGTCAATGGATAAATATGATATTGCACTGATTGCAGTCTATCTACAGTATGATAAAAGAAGTCACATGATAAAAGCATCATACTCAACTTCACACTCTAATCAATGCATCTGATTTTACATCGTCATCGTCAGAATTAGAATCAGATTTGGCAGCTTATAGAGCCTCCGGTATAGTCGAACGTTGAGACATGTCATGACTTACCACGCTCAAGGTTTGCGGGACTTCAAGTGTTCAAGTGCCCATGGGAAAGAAGCGACAAATACCGCTGCTATACCGGTAATAACATGAAATAGTCCCACATTGTTCATACAGAGTCAAAATTACCACGCCCTGTCCACAATGAATTAGTCGGTAATGCAGTAAGAAGAATCCCAGATGAGTTTTCAGCTCCTAGTGATGCTTTTCCGCAGATGTCATTTGCCTGACTGCTATCTTGTTGATCAATTTGGAAAAGTCCAGCAAGTCGAAAATCGAACATTTTAATAAACGCCTCTCTCTATGAAGCGCTGCTCTCCACTAAGCGCCGCACTTAAAAAGAGGTGATTGCAAATAAACGCCTCTCTCTATGAAGCTCTGCTCTCCACTAAGCGCTGCACTTAAAAAGAGGTGATTGCAAATAAACGCCTCCCTCTATGAAGCTCTGCTCTTCAATAAGCGCTGCACTTGAAAGGAGTTGATTGCAAATAAACGCCTCTGCATTTATTAAAGGAAATACGGTAATATGATTTCTCATTAAATATAAAATCATTTTGATGGATGAATCTGCGACATGTCGCCTCACCGAGCAGTTGAAATTACCATCCAAAAACAAATGAATCTGCTCATCTAACGAGAAATAGGATAAGTCATAGTTTCAGAGGGGAAAAAGTATTGAATTGAAAGATTCAAAAGATAAACTGCGTGCCAAACTTTGCCGTGTGAACCAGAGCGAAATTGTAAAACTTGTAAAACTTGTGAAACTTGTGAAACTTGTAAAAGTTCAAATACTTTCGAGGATTTGATGGAATTGTCACTGAGCTGTTTGTCTTTTTCAGAAACAATTGAAGAAATGGATAATTGATGAGATGAAGACAGTTTTGAAACTTGTTTTATCTCCTACTGAAATGCTGAAATTCGTAGCCAAAAGGTTCTTATCCAAGTATTCGAAGGCCTTCCAAGTGTATATGAAGTTGAAACGCTCATATCTGAAGGTCAAGTTTTATTACGACGTCGGTGTTTATTGGATTCAGAAAACGTTTGGTGCGAAGGCGCATAAGAACTTCTCCCGGGCATTTCGAATGAAGGATTCCGCATGTGATGGTGAAGGATTTTGGCCATCTCGACTTTTCACGGTAAATTTGCATCCATTTCTGTAAAGGTTCCGTCGAGCTATCTTTGTTGAAACTGCATGACTAGAAAGGAAACAACTTTGATTTGTTGCTAGGCCCATTTCTATATATCTGAGGTAAGAGTAGATGGAAAGAAGAGGAACGGAAATGAGATTTCCAAGACTGGGCAGAGAAAACAAACAGATCAGCCTCATCACACACCTTAGAGGTGAAAATTCCGATTGACTGGAGAGTTTTAGTTCCAATTGAAGTTATTTATGTGGCGCATGAATTAGAGAAACCCAGGACGCTGACATGGTCACTACTCCTTTAGCGGAGGCTTGGACAGTGCTGACATGATCACTGCTACCTCACAGGAGGCTTGGACGGTGCTGAAATGGTCACTACTCCCTCACAGGAGGCTTGAACTGTGCTGACATGGTCTCCACTCCCTCACAGGAGGCTTGGACGGTGCTGACATGGTCACTGCTGCCTCATCGGAGGCATGGACGGTGCTGACATGGTCACTACTCCCTCACCGAAGGCATGGACAGCCCTGACATGTTCACTGCTCCCTCACCGGAGGCTTGGACGGTGCTGACATGGTCACTACTGCCTCACCGGAGGCATGGACGGTGCTGACATGGTCACTGCTCCCTCACAGGAGGCTTGGACGGTGCTGATATGGTCACTGCTGCCTCACCGGAGGCATGGACGGTGCTGACATGGTCACTGCTGCCTCATCGGAGGCATGGACGGTGCTGACATGGTCACTACTCCCTAACCGAAGGCATGGACAGCCCTGACATGTTCACTGCTCCCTCACCGGAGGCTTGGACGGTGATGACATGGTCACTACTGCCTCACCGGAGGCATGGACGGTGCTGACATGGTCACTGCTCCCTCACAGGAGGCTTAGACGGTGCTGATATGGTCACTGCTGCCTCACCGGAGGCATGGACGGTGCTGACATGGTCACTACTGCCTCACAGAAGGCATGGACAGCCCTGACATGTTCACTACTCCCTCACCGGAGGCATGGACGGTGCTTACATGTTCACTGCTCCCTCACCTGAGGCTTGGACGGTGATGACATGGTCACTGCTCCCTCACCGGAGGCATGGATGGTGCTGACATGGTCACTACTGCCTCACCGGGGGCTTGGACGGTGCTGACATGGTCACTACTCCCTCACAAGAGGCTTGGACGGTGCTGACATGGTCACTGCTGCCTCACCGGAGGCTTGGACGGTGCTGACATGGTCACTGCTCCCTCATCGGAGACATGGATGGTGCTGACATGGTCACTACTTACTCACCGGAGGATTGAAATGTGCTGACATGGTCACTACTCCCTCATCGGAGGCATGGACAGTGCTGACATGGTCTCTACTGCCTCACAGGAGGCTTGGACGGTGCTGACATGGTCACTACTGCCTCACCTGAGGCTTGGACGGTGCTGACATGGTCACTACTCCCTCACCGGAGGCATGGACAGCCCTGACATGTTCACTGCTGCCTCACCGGAGGCATGGACGGTGCTGACATGTTCACTACTGCCTCACCTGAGGCTTGGACGGTGCTGACATGGTCACTACTGCCTCACCGGAGGCATGGACGGTGCTGACATGGTCACTGCTGCCTCACCGGAGGCATGGACGGTTCTGATATGGTCACTGCTGCCTCACCGGAGGCATGGACGGTGCTGACATGGTCACTACTCCCTCACAGAAGGCATGGACAGCCCTGACATGTTCACCGCTCCCTCACCGGAGGCATGGACGGTGCTGACATGGTCGCTACTCCCTCACCTGAGGCTTGGATGGTGATGACATGGTCACTGCTCCCTCACCGGAGGCATTGACGGTGCTGACATGGTCACTACTGCCTCACCGGAGGCTTGGACGGTGCTGACATGGTCACTACTCCCTCACAGGAGGCTTGGACGGTGCTGACATGGTCACTGCTGCCTCACCGGAGGCTTGGACGGTGCTGGCATGGCATGGTCACTGCTCCCTCATCGGAGGCATGGATGGTGCTGAAATGGTCTCTACTGCCTCACAGGAGGCTTGGACGGTGCTGACATGGTCACTACTCCCTCACCGAAGGCATGGACAGCCCTGACATGTTCACTGCTGCCTCACCGGAGGCATGGACGGTGCTGACATGGTCACTACTGCCTCACCGAAGGCATGGACATCCCTGACATGTTCACTGCTCCCTCACCGGAGGCATGGATGGTGCTGACATGGTCACTACTCCCTCACCGACGGCATGGACAGCCCTGACATGTTCACTGCTGCCTCACCGGAGGCTTGGACGGTGCTGACATGGTCACTACTCCCTCACCGGAGGCTTGAACGGTGCTGATATCCATGCCAGCATGATGTGGTGATATCAAGAACCATAGAACTCTTGATCCTTCATCAAAAAGTTCCGCTTAAATTCAATCCACTTGTACGTTACGTTGTTATGAAAATGTTGCATTGACTTCAAATGCGAGATAAGAATTCCTTGTTGTAGTCTGTTGGACCTCAAAACTGGTTGCAGCTGACATAAAGGGGATGATTATCTCCATCGTGTATATTGAATAGAATATGAACACTGTAGAAATCGATTGTGATTGTTTATCATGTATTACGTTTCAGGGCAACGATGCGGATGAATACTACCTGGACGGAGTGGACGTTGAAGTTCCTGAAAGGAATTCTGTTGTCGCTCCATTCACTGGGAAGGTTCTCCGAACAGGAAAACATCAGCTGGCGGTGAAAATCATGTCTGGGTCTCTCAAGAATCACGTCATACTACTAAGCAACGTTTTACCGAATCGGAAATACGGTGGGAAGCGAAGTGGCCTCGGCGTCTCTCTCACTAACGCTGCAACCAGACTGACAGCGAGGAAGTTCTCCCTCGCTCGGACAATCAACGCAGGACAAGAAATCGCCACAGCTATCAAGTCAAAGTGTGAATCGAATCACATTCATATGACAGTGTTGAAGTACGCGAAAAAAGGAATGGTTACTCCGGTTTACACTTGGCAAGTCATTGATCCAACCCGATTCCTGGAATCTCGCTTGCCCGGTCTTCCAATGTGGGTCAGCATCTGCGATGACTACAAGTTCGTTTGGCTGGTAAGTCCGTCAGTTTCTTATTAACTACATTAAATTTCTTCAACGCTTTCTAAATTTTTTTGCTATTAGGAAATATCGACAAATTTATAATCATCTGAAAGAAAATTTTCGGATCTATCATTTGAATGTTGTTGAATTAATTATTTTTGAAATTGGTGGTTCCCAGAGGCCCATAAACCCGAAAGCCCCAAATTTTCTTTGACTTGTTTTGACAAGCGCATAAATCAATTTGAAACATTCTCCCTGTAATATTCAAAACCGTCACAAAATAGGCTTTCAGAAAATAATTAGTTTGACAGTGTTTTGTTGAAGTTTATAGGCAATATTTTGAAAGTAGTATAGATAGAAAATGTGGTGATTTTTTCATTTTCAGAATGTGTTGCGATAATAACAGAAATAACGTTGTTAACTAACTGGTGGCATTTATCTACCTCAAAGCTAGTGTTTTCTGCTTTTGTTGGGTAAATTTAAGGCCCTTCGAAGAAATATTCTGAAAATGAAAAAATCGTCACATTTTCTATCTATACTACTTTCAAAATATTGCCTATAAACTTCGAGAAAACACTGTCAAACTATATATTTTATGAAAGCCTATTTTGCAACGGTTTTGAATATCACAAGGAGAATGCTTCAAATTTTAATTATGAGCTTGTTAAAACAAGTCAAAGAATATTTGGGGCTTTCTGGTTTATGGGCCTCTAGGAACCACCAATTTCAAAAATAATTCTATTCAACAACATTCAAATGATAGATCCAAAAATTCTCTTTCAGATGATTATAAATCTGTCGATATTTCCAAGATATCTAAAAAAAATTAGAAAGTGTTGAAAAATGTACGTGTCCGTAGATTTATGCCAAGTTTCCAACTTGCTGTCGCGCACTGTATTTGCTATTCCGTGAGATTGTTTGATGATTCCTCATTAATACTAATATAATGTTGTATTTGTCAAGAACCAATGCATAAATCATGAAAAATAAAGTTATAACAAGTGAAAAGTGACAAATATCAAGCCCATGAAGGTGTTCATGTTCACCACAAGTCCAAGCGCCTGAAATATTCAACCAACCTTAACTTGAACCTGCCAACCGACCCCGCCGACACTTCATGTGCTGAAAGTTGATTCCAATGCCGCACGGTTTCGACAGTGAAAAACACCGATCTGTATTGTTGGTGCTGTATAGGCATCAGTATTGTGAATGGATTCCCACGCTGTGATCTTAACGAAAAGGTGAAAAACTCTCCCGGCTAAATCGAAGTCATACTGCTGAGTATTTCGAAAAGAAAATAAGACGATAACGAAGAAGTTGATAAAGAATATACTGATAATGCTTCCAACCGTTATTTGTACTCAAACTGACGCAACTTAGGAAAAATTCTGGTGAAGCGTTTCTGAACCCGCATTGAATATTGGTGTGCGACTTTTACGATGAGAGTGAAAACACTTCGAAACAAAATCCATTTGAAACTACATGTATACCTGATACATCAACAAAGACGTGGATTAGTCACTTGGTTATGGAAAAGAGTAGGTGTAGTCTGATCCGAAGATGATAAGACCAGCGCATAGTGTCTTTATTGACAGCTTGACACCTCTTTGCTATATACACATAGAAGTTCTTCATAATCAATTCGAAGTCACATTTTGACTGATAAATTATGTCATCACAGAATTAGATTCATCTGCGCACGCTTCGGTTTCATAGAAAGGAAGAATTGTATGTAACCTTAATATTGAAATGGCACATCACCGAATTAGAAAACTTGCTCCTTCTCGAATGGATAATTCATGTATCGCTTGCTATTGGAAATGGCAAACAATAAGCTGTCAGCAGAGGACACCAGAGCCAGTGAGAGATGCGTGCGTGCTGTGCTATCACTTCGCACACACCAAAACACACATCGATGCGTGGCTTCGATTCAATGTATGCACTATACAGTGAGCAATGCCGAGGAGAGGATCATCAAGTGAACTAATTTCCGTACGCCTGCTACTTTCTTTAATAATGATCGGAAGGGCCAACATTATCGAAAAAACTTGTGGGCAATGATCTGAAGTCTTCGAATCTGAAGGAATTTTGGCAATCGAAGAACTTTGCTGGAACTCACATTAATCCGCAAGCGACGCACGACTTTTTTTCCTATCTCTGTAAGGTATTAGCAATTCCTTTTTGCCCACCTAATAGGTTCCTCGATGTGCCGTCCATTTCGTATTAATCACACTTCTAGCAAACCGAAGCAGATAAACAAAATATTTAATTCTGTGGTTGTCATAGTTTGTGAGACGATCGCAAGATGATGGTGACATCATGCTTGGGAGACTGATGCAACGGTAATCAGTAATAATTCTCTGATATGCTGTCACGTTCAAATGTGATGAATTCAGTTTTATTTCGAAATAGAAGATGAACTTGTCGCTCATTTGAATGTGTGGAGGATTATGATGATGTATTATTCTTTGATTTCAGAATAACGTCAAGGCTGCTGGCTCCATTGTTGGTTTGGCTGGGAAGGCGAAGGATGCCGCAAAGAGGAAACTTAGCAAAGACGGAACTAAAACCAGCAACCGTAAGTTGACCAATGCGCTCAGAAGAAGCCAATCCATCAAAACGTTTTCAACTCATTCGCTTTTGTCGAATTTTCTATTACTCAATATTTTCATGTCAGCAGCATCATGCTTTGTTATTTTCTATATCTAGGTTTGAGAAATTAGACATGATATTGATCTGCTAAGATGCAACCTCTATGGATGCGACACTTTCAAACAATGGATATCATAGAGCAGTTGTTCATTATCTTTTGATGATCAGAGGTCGAATCATATCATTTCAACGGCCTTACTGTATAATATTTCATATTTTCCATCCAATTCAACTGAATCCAGGCAACCACTATATTTCCTCTTCTTTGATTGCAGTGGATGATGCGAAGACCGCTGATCCGAAACCAACAGCCCAGCCAATGGATCCCGGCGCAAATGACAAAATAAAGAAAGCGAAGGAAGATGCAGAGAAGAAAGAGGAAGCGAAATCAAAAGCTTTACAAGACAAGCTTGAAGACATTGATGAGCCAAAGGCTGACAATCGAAGTAAGTCATCAACCAAGGAGAGATCAATTTTCAAAGTGAAAGTGAAAGTCTATTCATCATAATGTGTGGGAGGTTAATACGACACACGTGCAATATCTCAGTAAATGCTGATGAACTGTGAGTCATGCCTTCACATCATAGCATCTTCAGGTCATTTCCTTTCATTTTCATGCACGCCTGTCTATGAAGCTGAACACATTTAGATTTGGCGAGCCTCTTAATGTATACATAGGCAAACACAAACATTTTGAGTTACTTGATTTACATTCAACCATTTTCTCACATGCATTGCTGTTTAGATGCATGATTAAAGCACATGCACATCATACGAAATGGCCTGAAGACATTCCATGCCAAGCATCATGACTCTGGGCTTAGTACTTTTCGCTTAATCAGAGAAAACATACAAAATTTATTTTAGCCAAAAGCTGCAATCTGCGTCCCATTGGATTTACATGTGTTTTTCTTTGATCTTATCTGACAACAAGAGGAACTCACTAGAACTCGGCAGACGTGCCGACTCGAAGTAGGCATAAGATATACATCATTCTGTGAAAGTCTCACTTTCGGCCTCGTTCCCTGCAGAAACTCGTTCTGGCTGCCGGACTATATCTATCTTAAACATGATTACTTCAGTGTTAATACTTGTTCTTCGACATCTATGGACAACGTCACAAGTGTTTTTCAATCCATGATAGTTCAGGCATGAATAGAAATTATAACCCTCATATGTTTAGATATCCGTGATGTTAGCGGGCTTTAATGGTCAAAAAAGCAATAATGCCCTGTAGCTATCTATTGTAGCGGGCATTCAATGAGATTTCCATTGCTTTACATTAGACATTAAAGCCCGATAGATTGCAATGGAAATTTCTATTTCAGCGGGCATTAAATGAGATTTGTATTGAAAATACATTAGCCATTAAAGCTCGCGAGGAATAGATATGCATTCGGGTTATAATACGAATAATTACCCATCTGCCCACCGACGTGACCTCGGATAATCGACATTAAAGCCCTCTACAGATGGGTATTATTCCTATATTATAACTATCCATCGTCGGGCATCAATTCGGAGCTCGTACGCTGTGCGCCCTCGGTTATCTTCCAATTTATGCCCTCGAAAGATAGCTATGATTCCTATATTGTTACCCACCCTATGTGCAGATATCTTTGTTATAATAATTGAGGATAATGTTGAGGACCTAAAAGCAAAGATAGCTAACAATCCAAACTCTATGACAATCTCCATTTCGACATTATCATAGAGATGTTAGTTACTCTTGAATATCACTGTTTTCATTCAGCTATATACATTTACAGGGTTGCAGATATCTGTTGTTCCCGGTTCGCAAAATCATCACGGACCGCCTCCGATATGTATAACACTGTGCACATTCCGGAACGATAGTCATACAGAAAAGAGATTGTTATTTTGGTGGGTAACAATAGCAATATGGAACTACATGTGCATGGTGGTCCATATTTCTACAGAAGGTTGCAATTAAAAGACTATATATTTGATACTTCTGACACAATGTTTGGCGCGACTGATCCGTTTTGTCCGTAGAATAAGAAAAAAGCTGAAGAAAAAAGATTTTGTCTTTTAAAATAAGCTTTTACAGTGATGATTCATTTCTCAGCTCGAAATGTCTTTGGAAACGTTTCACTGCTGTAAACATTATTGCTCATCGTACTAGCTGCTGATGTAGGGACCCCATGTGCCTGATGGTAAGCCTATGCGCAAAACACAATTGTTAGACGAATTCTTTCTGATGCTCACCGAAATCTCCGAGGACACCTTCTCGATCAGGACGGTTTCTTGGAGTTGATGTCTAATCAAATGCGTTTATCCAGACCACTTGGTGATTTCTTCATTTGAGTTGATGAATTCACAAGTTTCCATAAAAATTGAGCAAAAAGCTATCCTGATTTGTTTATTTTTATGAGCTGCCGTCAGTATGCGGAACTTTCGGCTGTGAGGAACGAAATGAAAGTTGCTGATATCCCTGAAAGACTTCTGCGCTATATTTTCGAGACATTCAACCTCCCTGTGGGAACGAATCTTGCGAAAAACTGGCGGATGTCAGCTGCAGAATATCACGCTACAGTTCAGTTATGTTTGCGGGATATTCGCTGGCGAAGTTCGCCGGCGACAATTAGCGCTCTATATGCCACCTTTTACTTTTGACTTTCTCTCTTATTTTCTTTAGTAATCCGCCTGCCGAGGCTCTATATTCTCCCTCACCTACTCACCATCCCCCACATATGGATAATCTATCTAAGAAATAACTGCAGACTATCATTCTTTGATAATGATAAGAATATAGAGAATCCGCTTACATCAATTTTCATGACATCTCTTGACATTCAATAATTTACAACAATGACAAATATTTGAATAATATAATAGTATTTACTGCGACATTTATGGAAGATAAATACTTTTTTAGTTGAAGCCTTCGTGAATTGACAAAGATCCCTTTTTATCAGATCAGACTGAGTATACAATATATTTTCATGTAAAGCTAATATACGAACATTACTACTTACCACTAATTAGTTGCTACAAGCTACAATATCAACGATTTCGCCGGTTGGCGAAAAATCAGCTCGCATTAGTAAACAAATATCTACCAACTAATTATAGCAACTTTTTCGCTACCTGTCGTTTTTTAATTTTACACATGTTTTTGGATAGGTGATGACCATTTTCACATGCGCAGATAGTTTTACACGAAAATGAATCTATGAAAAAGATTATCCACAAAATTGCTACCTCGACAGATAATCTGTTGAAGGGGAGTCAGTAGGGTGGGGGGTTGGGGGGGGGGGGATGTGGTGGGTTTGTGTGGGTGTGGTGGTGGGGTGTGGGTAGTGGGGAGGGGGGGGGTGGGTTGGCCGGGTGGGGGTGGGGGGTGGTGCGTGGGGTAGAGGGGGGCTGTTGGGGGTGGGGTGGGGGTGGTGGTGTGTGGGGGGTGTTGGGTGGGGTTGTGTGGAGTGGGATGTGGTGGTGGGTTGGGGTGGGAGTGGAGGGTGGGGGGGGTGTGGGGCGGGGTGTGGGTTGTGGGGGGTCGGTGGGGGGTGGGTGGTGTGGGTGGGGTTGGGTGGGGTGGGGGGGTGCGGTTGTGCGGGGGGTGGGTGGGGGCGTTTCGGGGTGTAAGGGGGGGGGGGGGGTTGTGGGTGGGGTGGGGGTGCGGAGTTGGGGGGTGGTTTTGCGTGGGGGGGTGGGGTGTGGGGTGAGGTGTGGGGTGTGGGGGGGGGTGTGCGGGAGGGGTGGGGGGGCTGGGTGGGGGGTGGGAGGGTGGAGGTGTGGGGGGGGTGGGGGTGGGGGGGTGGGTGTGGGGGTGGGTGGGCGGGGGGTGGGTGGGGGGGGGGTGGAGGGGGGGTGGGGTGGTGGTTGGGGTGTGTGGGTGGGGTGAGGGTGAGGGTCGTGGTTGGGAGGGATGGGGGGGGGTGGGGGTGGTCTGTGGTGTTGGTGGTGGGGGTGTGGGGGTGGACGTGGTGGGGGGGGTGGAGGGTGGGGGGTGTGGGTGGGGGTGGGTGGAGTTTGGAGGTGGGGGGTGTGGGGGTGGTGTGTGGGTGTGAGAGGTGGGGTGGTGGTGGGGGGTGGCGGGATGAAGGGGTGGGGGGTGGTGAGGTGGAGGGGGGTGGGGGTGGTTGGGGTGTGGTGGGGGGGGGGTGGGTGAGGGTGGGGTGGAGGGGTGGGTTGGGTGGGGGTGGGGGGGTGGGGTGGTGTGGCGGAGTGGTGGGGGTGTGCTGGTGTGGCGGCGTGGGGGGGGGGTGGCGGGGTGGTGGGTCTGTGGGGGGGTGTGGTGGCGGGGTGGTGGGGTGGTTGTGGAAGGGGGGGTGGGGAGGTGAGGGGTGGGGTGGGGGGTGGTGGTGGGGGGGTGGGGGGTGTGTGGGCGGTGGGGGGGGTGGTGGGGGGGGGGGGTGGTGTGGGTGGTGTGTGGGGGGGGGGTGTGGTGTGGGGTGGATGGGTGGGCTGTGTGGGGCGGTGGGTGGTGGTATGTATGGGGGTGGGGGGGGGGGGGGGGTGGTGGACGTGGAGTGGGGGTGGACGGGGTTGTGGTGGGGGGTGGGTGTGGTGGGGGTAGTGTGGGTGGGGCTGGGGTGGTGGGGGTGGGGTGGTGTGGGGTGGGCGTGGTGGCACAGGGTGGGAGGGTGGGGGGGGTGGGAAGGTGGGGGGGGTGGCGGGGGGTGGATTGGGGGGGGGGTGTGTAGGGGGGGTGGGGGGTGACGTTTGGTGGGGGGTGGTGTGGGGGGGTTGGTGTGTGGGATGGTGGGGGTGGTGTTGTGGTGGGAGGGGTGGGGTGGGTGGGGGTGGGGGAGGGGGTGTTGGGGGTTGGAGGTCGTTGGGGAGGGGGGTGGGGGGGTTGTGGTGGTTGGGCGCGAGTGGGGGTGGGTGGGTGGTGGGTGGTGTGTGGGGGGGGGGTGGTGTGGGGGGGGATGGGGTGGGCGGTGGTGGTTGTGGGGGGTTGTGGTGGGGTGCAGTGTGGTGGGGGGGTGGGGGTGGGGGGTGGGTTTCTCGTGGTGGGCGGGTGGGGGGGTGGGGGGGGGGGGGGGGGTGGGTGGGGAGCGTGGGGGTGGTGGGTGGGGTGAGGGGTGGTTGGGGGGTGTGGTGGGGGGGTGGGGTGGTGGTGGGAGGGGGGGTGGGTGGTGGGGGTGGTGGTGGGGGGTGTGGGTGGTTGTGGGGGGTGTGGGGGTGGGGTGTGGGGGGTGTGGTGTGGAGGGTGTGGGGGTGGTGTGGTGGAGGGTGGGGGGGGAGGTAGGTTGTGTGGTGGGGGTGGGGGTGGTGGGGTGGTGGGGGTTGTGCTGGGGGGGGGTGGGTGTGTGGGGGGAGGGGGTGGGGGGAGGGGGGGTTAGGAGGGGTGGGAGGGGAGGGGGTGGGGCGGTGGTGGGGTGTGGGGGGGTGGGGTGTGTGGCTGGGGGGGTGTGTGGGAGCTGTTGTGGGGGGGGGGGTTTGTGTGGGGTGAGGTGGAGGAGGGGGGGTGGCTGTGTGAGGGGTGTGGTCGGGGAGAGTTGTGGGTGGTTGGGTGGGGGGTGTGTGGGGCGTGAGCACGGGTGGGGGGGTGGGTGGGGTGGGGGGGTGTTGGGGTGGTGGTGGTGTTTGGGGGGGTGGGGTGGTGTGGGTCGGCGTGGTGGGGTGGGGTGGGGGTGGGGGGTGGGGGGGTGGGGGGGGGGTGTGTGGAGGGGTGGGGTGGGGTGGGTGTGGGGGGTGTTGGGTGGGGGTGGGGGTGGGGGGGTCGATGGGTGGGTGGGGGTGGGGGTGGGGGGGGGGGGGGTGTGGGGTGGGGTTGGGGGGGGTCGGGGTGGGGGTGGGGGTGGGAGGGGTGTGTGGGGTGGGTGGGTGGCGGGGGTTGGTGAGTGGGGTGGGGGGGTGGGGGGTGGGTGTCTGGGGGGTGGGTGGTGTAGGGTGTGGGTGTGGCGGGTCAGGGGGTGTGTGGTTGGTTGGGCGGTGTGGGGGGTGGTGTTTGTGTGTGTTTGGATGCGTGGGGGTTAAGGTGAGGGTTTTTATTTTTAGTGTTGTTTATTTTGTTTTTATTTATTTTATGTTTAGTTTATATATTTGTATGGGTTATATTTAGTTTGTTTTTATGGATGTTTTTTAGGTTGTTTTTATTTTTATGTATGTTATTTTATTTTTATTGGGTGTATATATGTTATTTTTTTTTATTATTTTTATATTTATCTTATGGTATGTTGTTTTTTTATTATCTTATTTATTAATTTATTTTTTATTTTTATTTTATTTTTATATGTATCTTATTTTTTTTTTTTTTGATTTTTATCTTTATTATTTTTTTATTTTTGATTATGGTTATGTTTTTTTTATGGTTTTTTTATTTTTTTTAATTTATTTTATTATATTTTATCTTTTTATTTTTATTTGTTTTTTATTATTGTATTTAATGCGGTTTTATATATTATGTTTTTAGTTTTATGAATTATTTTTTTGTTATTGTTTTATATTTAGGTTTTTTTTAATTTTTTTTTTATTTTCTTATTTTATGGTTATTTATTGTATTTAATTATTATTTTGTGTTTTGTGATGGTTTTTTATGCGTTCCCACAGGGGGTTTTTGAAAGTATGTCTTGCTACCCGGCTGTCAGAAGACCTATTTGATTCCCTTTTGAATATTAATTGTCAGGACCAAACTCCTACAGAAATCAAAGTGATCTTCATACATACGGAAAACATTTTACAGCCTATCAAAAGTTCGAGGTTTCATCAACGTGTAAAGCAGGAGATACGAAAATAGCCTTATTAGACCGATTTATTCAATTAATATTCGAGTACTAGAATTCCAACGTTTCGTCCACTGCGGACTTAGTAATGGCCAACAAAGTACAAATTTAAGACGATGGATTTATATACAGCTGATGATAGCTCGTCAGTTCATATCAGTTGATCCTATCACTCACTCACTCTACTCCTTCGCTACCATCCAACCCATCGTCCTTTCTCTAACTTACAACTCTTCGCCCGTCACTCCTACCACTACTCCTTCCTCGAACCTACTCAACTCCTTTTCTCTACATCTACTCCTACCCCTCCCCTCCATACGCTCACTCTCAGCCTCACACAACTTCTCTCCCTCCACTCCCCACCAATTCTACGCAAACTCCTCCCCTTAACTTAGCCATCACACCTCTACGCTCACTCCAAAATACTCTCCATCCTCTCTACCTCCTATCCTCATCATTACCTCTCTCCTCTCCCTCCTCCATCACTTTCCTTCATCCCCCTCCACTCTATCGCCATCTACTCTCCTCCTCTCACACAAGTCCTCTTCTAACTCCTAATCCTCAACTCACTACAAACTCACGGTGTCCTCAAACATCACTCTCTAAACTTTCCACTCCTCCTCGTTCCTCTTCAACTCATCCTCCTTCCCTCTACTCATAAGCATCAAAACCAAACTCCTCTCCTCCACTCCACGAAACTCATCTTATAAAACTCCATAACTCTAACTCTTCCCTTTTCTCCTCCCTCCTATCATCCTTCCAATCACTCCTACCTCCCTAAACTTCCCGACCACCTTATCCTCGTCCACAACTAATCCATCACTCTCAATCCACTTTTTCGTCAAAATCCTCCCCCTCAATCCATCACCCCTCTCACCCTCACCCTAATACACTCCTTACCCGTCCTCCATCTTCCTACAAACTCACCTCCACTACTCTTCCTCCCTACTCCACCAATCTCCCTTTTAGATCCTCCCTTTCCTTTTCACTACCTCCTCACAACCAACCTGATCTATTCATTCCCACTTCCCCTAATCTCTCCGCATCTCTTCCTCACACATCACAAAACCTCCATCCTCTTAATCCTACACATCCTTAACCCTGTCCTCTCCCTCCCTCTTCACCCTACTCTTCCCTCACACTATCATCCCCATCTCCACCTCCAGCTCCTCTCCAATTTCCTCACACCCTACAACATCATCCATCAATCATCTCTCCTCTCCAACTCCAAAAATCACTTCCCCCAATCTCCTAAAAACCACCCTTCCACCTCCACTCTCCCTCGCCTAAACTTCCTCAAACTCACCTCTCTATACACCCTTTCAATTCACTTCATCCACACACGATCCTCTCATGAACTTCCTCCAACCTACTCACTTACTTCTCTCTACCATCCTCACACCCACTTTTACTCCTACCCTTCCCCCTCACCCTCATCCATCTATCCTCACCGTTCTCTAAAACCTCAACCGTCCACCACTTCCTCACATTCACACTCCTTAACTTCCTCCTTTAACCCCCTCCCTACTCCCTCCCCATTCCTCTCTTTCTTTTACTCATAAACCTCCTATCTCTTCCGTCCCTCTATCTTCCCTTCCTCCTTCTCTCTCCTATCCTACCCTCCAAACGTTATCCCAACTCTCATCGACTACCTCCCAAGCAACCTCCTCTCTACTGCTACTATCCTTCTACTCATTCCTTACTATATTCCATCAAATCAAATAACTCGACGACTCTCTAAGTAATGAAAGATCACCTCCTGTATGACGCTGTCAATGTATAAGTGCCTATATTCCTCTATCTGCTACTACTACTTAACGATCCAACAGTAGTATTGCGCCCATGTATTTTGTGAGCTAGTTCAAAATTCAAGTCATAGGCCCACCTGATTTGCGATAGAGATGATGTTAACTAATCATTACGTCATTATCTTCAGCTTGGAAAGAGAAAGCGATGGGATCTTTGCCATCATTCCAAGACATCAAGGAGAAAGGATTGAAGATAATCAAGGACATTCTCGATATGAGAACGAAGAGAATCGGAACCGTTGTAAATCTTCTCAGCCTGCTGCAGATGGACAACACTATTGCGGAACTTGGCAAAGTCATCAAATTAGTTGCAGTAAGTTCAAACACAAATCAAAATACAAAACATTAAATCTCAATCATATCTATCATAAAATCACAATTTTCATTAGTTTATCACTCAATCAAATTGTGCTATACTATCAAATTTAATCATAAAAGAATCAAAAAATCAATCAACATTAACACAATAAATCAAAACAATCAAACTATAAAACATCAATATATTTAATCATTCATGGTTCCAGTTCATTTCTACATTGTAGATATTAATAACTTAAACAATGTGAAGGCCATATTTCTAATATGTTTTTTTAGTTTCACTTCCTCATCGTTGTGAGCAATAAGTAGTACATAAGCACTGAATTATTGCAATTCTAATCTTCTTGCATTAAAACTTCGAAACAGTGTTTAAGTTTATATCAATTTCAGAAACTTATCGCCAATCTGCCATGTGAAAATCCAGTCAATATGAAGGAAGACGATTTAAAGAAATTACTTTTGAGGAAACAGCTGGATACAAACGGTACTCAGGAAGAATTGGTGAAGCGACTCACTGACGCCGATCCAAGTAAGTCAAACACTTGAAGTGTCTGTCACCTACTTTTAGACAGCTGCTTACAGAAGTACAAACTGATTCAAAACGATGGCACATGCAGGAACTTACTAAGTGGGCAAAAAGACATTAACAATGCCTCACAAAGATAGGAAAAATGGTCATGCATTGCTTGCGGATTGCTGTGAATTCCTTCAAAATTCTCCTATCACCACGATTCCTTCAGATTCGAAGAATTCAAATCATTGCGCAAAAGTTTTCTCGATAATGCTGAGCCCTCCGATCATTATTAAAGAGGATAGCAGGCGCACGAAAAAACGTTCACAAACTTCTCTGTAGAACTTGACATCGTCTGTGTCTCTTTGACGTGTGATCAGGTTGATAAGTCACTGATGCTTCGCAGAATTTGGCGTGTTTAATGTTGAACTGGCTGCTCATTGTTCGATTGCTATGGTATTTAGTCAGGAGATTGTGCCATTTCATTAACATAGCATGTTCCAAAGTTTCCTTTCTAGTCAGACAGAAGAAGAGACGGCCTGTCTAATTCCGTGGCTTACGTACTGCATCGATTAGTATATCAAGCAACAAGCACTAGTTGGCATGTCACGGGAAAACTTCGTATCATTCCGCTTCATTACAAGATCGTGAAGTGAAAATCAAAATGCAATTGGAATTGATTTGATCTGCCACGACGTTGCTGCGGTTACTACAGATTGTTTCATAAAAAATGGATCACCCTTAAACATCGCCTTAACTTCAACTTTGTCTAATTTTGCCAAACTTGAACGAATTTCTCTGAAATTTGGAAGATATTTCAGTTGTGCTTACTAATATCATTGTTGGAAATTTCAAGCATGAATATTGAGTTGTTTTCCTGTTATAGATAAAAAAGTAGTAGATAATTTGATCTTCATTCAGCAATGTTACACAAAATCATACCTCACTCTTATAAAATTACATTTGTTTCCTTTGTTATGTAATATGTTGTTCTACAAGCCAAAAGCTATCAAGCAAAACAAAAATAAAGAAAATCGGTCAATCAGAGCCAGTATAGCACCATTATTCATCAACAATAATGTAACTGCTACATGTGATTAACTGGACTTCATGTTCCATAGCTTCCTGACTTCGTTGCGGTGGTGTTGGCAGCACTCCTGATTGCTTTCAGCTAGAAATCTATCTCTTACCGCTTGAAAACAATACAAAGCACAAATGAACAATAACGAGATCGCATTCACAAAAGGCAAAGTGTCAGCTTTGCTAGAACTAGGTTTTTCTTTGCGAGCTACAAGCAAGCGACTAAATGTCCCTTACACGAATGTGCATCGATGGCATAATGATGATTTTCGACTCTGTCGTAAAGAGGGCTCTGGCCGTCCACGCAGAACATCCAAGCGTAGAGACCGCCTAATTTTGAGATTTGTTAACGTTGATCCAAGTCCCTCGTTAACTGAGATGGCTGCACTAGTCTCGTCTATTTCTAAGTCCACTATTCGTAGAAGACTTATTGAGTCGAATTTCAAGAGCTGTAAGAGGCCCTCTCAGATCGAATTATCAGATCAGCATACAAAAAGACGTCTCAGATGGGCAATGAGTCATTGTCACTCGCGAAATCAATGGGATCGGGTTGTCTGGTCTGATGAGGCATCAGTCCGTCTGAAGGATAGTGATGGTCGATTGAGATTATGGATAAAATCTGATCAAGAAATTCCAAGACATTTACATCGTCCCCGGGTACAAGGTGGTGCGACTCTACTGATTTGGGCTGGCATTTGGACCAATGGCCGCTCTGAACTTCACATACAGCAAAGAAGCATGAATTCTCAACGCTATGTGAATGTTTTACGAATGAACATTGGCCAAATGACAGATCAACTTGGTGATCCATCGACTTGGTTATTTATGGATGATAATGCTATGTGTCACAGGAGTAGTAGAGTCAACTTATGCAAGTCTCAATTAGGGCTTAGGACATTATCTTGGCCAACTCGTTCTCCTGATCTGAATCCCATAGAAAATGTATGCAGTATTCTAAAGCTTATAACGTTCATCGTTCACTGCTACCTACAGATGGCGTATCACAACTTACGTCACTGCTAAAAAGAGAGTGGAGAAAGTTAGATCAGTCAAAAATCAACGATATCATCGAATCAATGCCTAGACGAATTGGTAATGTCATTGACAGTAAGGGTAGGGCCACAAAATATTAGCTTCTTAAGAACCGTTACTGTATCATAGCTTATCAGATTATATAAGGACATTTAAATATATTAGGGACATGAAATAACATGAAAAATGCTTTCTGTATCATACTTATGTTTTATTTAGTCAAATTTTAGGATGATCCACTTTTTATGAAACGGACTGTATTATGCGGAAACACGCGGGCATTACATCATGTCAATGTGTGCATGAATGAAACTTGATGCGAATTGATACTTGAATTTACGGTTTCTAATAATAATCATTAGTTATCATCAAAATGTTCAAGAAAAATGTTTCAGAATTTTTATCCTTCTCATATCCGCTTGTTATTTTCATCGTCCGTCAGTCATGAAATGGGAGTGGACTTGAACATCTGTCAGGAATCATACTTACCAGATCGTATGCAGTCATGGGAGATAGTTGCATGTTTGTCGATGTATGCAAGACAGCACATAATGGCTTAACTTCGAATAGGACGCTACAAAGCGCAGAGACATGACAGCTTATGCATGAAAGATCTCGGACGGTCTCCATCTGCATGTATCCTAACTATGCAGTGACGGGCTGGCCACAAATGGCCTTCAGTTTGCTAAAAGGTTTCAATTCTTCTCAAATCAAAAATGATCAAGTTAGTTGACCAACTAGAAAAATTGGCACTTCTGACGATGGTCTGCGTGGAAGCCGAAATAGATCGCTGACTCACAAAAGCAAATCATTACTTAAATCTCTCATCAGTGATACGAGTTAAATGAATTTCACTTTCATTTTTTCAGAATGCATCATGTTGGGCTGGATGCAGCCAGCCTCAGACAAACGTTATTGCACCTACGATGGGGAATGTCTCGGCATTACATGCTGTTTAACCGTCAGCGCTTTATTCCTGTCAACAACGATCAAAGTGAAGATTTTGGTGGATCCTTGTACCATGAAATTCCATGCTAGCTGGTCTGATGCGACGAGGCAGTTGTGGACTATCGATCCAATATCCATTAGAGATGTCTACATCGGTAAGCGGTTTCGAAAATCTTCTACTTCTATGGTAAAAGGAAATCTACTTCAGAATAGGATGCGTCGACTTTAATGTTATTTTTCTTATCGTGGTGAGAAAAATACAACTTTTCCAAGACGATTTGCTCTACCATCACCTGAAGTCTTGACAATTCTCACAATTGAGATATTGCAAAAATTAATGAATTTGAGGTGGAAAATAAAATAGTAAAAATAGTGGATTCAAAAGTAGCAAGCTTCGACCAGATTAGAATTTATTCCAATACACTTTCGATCAATGTTATTAATGGCATTGGTCTTAAAAGAGCTTCCATCAAAGTTCAATTGTTTTTATCTCCATCTCTTATCTTGTAGCAGAATTATTGATGAGTGTGCTGTAATTTCCAGGAATAAAGGGCCGCGAAGCAATGAACAAGACACTGTCATGGAATGTGAAATCGATGCTCTTCCTTGAGTAAGTTCATCATGAAGTTATGCTTCTTATGTTCATCTTACAAGATAATTCTATATTTTCTTCCATGATTGCTATTTCTTTTGCATAATCATAGTTTGTCTTACAAGATTCTTGTGCTTGCTTGAATGATTCTTGCCTCTTTTGCATGTTTATTGTTTGTCTTACAAGATTTATGTCTGTACTTGAATGATTCTTGCCTCTTTTGCGTGATTGTTGTTTGGCTTGCAAAATTCTTGTCTATACTTGAATGATTCTTGCCTCTTTTGCATGTTTATTGTTTGTCTTACAAGATTCTTGTCTTTAATTAATAATTCTTGTCTTAACGTGTATGATGCCTACTTTTCTTGAACAACCTTTTGATAACTAGAATAAATCGCGCTTTTCTCTTTCATGATTATTGTCAGCATTCTCGAAATCACATATTTATCTCGCGCAATTCTTGTCTATGCCTTGCATTTTTCGCTTCTGATGATTTCCTATTTCTGCCCACAGCTACACGATTGTGAAGACAGAGAACCAGATCACTGTATCTACTTTCATTAGTGTGTGTGCGCCGAATAACACCAAAGTCTGCTTGGCAACAAAGCACTGGCTGTTGAATAATGCCATGATTCCCGTTCCTGCATGTCGCCAAGACGGAACCCTGATCTGGCCACGTGGGATGTGGACAAACTTCATGAATTCTCCGCCGGTCAAAGCTGTCGAAGGAAGACCTATCGGCACTCAGTCAGCAGCGGCTCAAGCAGCGGCGCAAACACAAAGTCTTCAAGTAAGTCGATGCACTTGCTAAAGATGTTCTCTACATACATTTTCCATCATTTTCAACGTCGTGCACTGTAAATTGTACGCTACCAAACCGATGACCAAACTCTTACCATTCATCTCAAAGCGCTTTTACTGTCTGGTAGAAAAACTGCCAAACCTGTATGGTTTCTACCACATGCCTCATTTTTTCTAATCGCATAAATATGCCAGAAGCTGCATGTTATATTTTGCTGAGTTATGAGAAGCAAGATATTGACATTATAAGATCAAACTTGCAATATTAGATTGGATTGTATTACGCGCGCGTCAAATATAAATATCAGTAACAAGTACAAAGAAATACAGAATATGGATTTAAGTAGTAATGAAATTAAAATTACAATAAATCCGAGCTGACAACGCAAGCTAATTTCACCACGCAAAATTAGTGTATATTTTTTATATATAAAAGAACATGCTTACACAGCAATTATCGTGGAAATGTAATGATCTCATGGTCGGCATTTAGACTTAGGTAGCCTTGGGATCTGGTCGGAACATATGGGTAGAGATGACTTCGATATCACCTGACTCAGAAATCACATGCGAAATACGTTGGAATTGAAAATGAATATTGCACGAAAATATTCAGCAGATCTACTACTGCTCAGGACATCTGTAAGTAGTGCTCAAAACAAACTCAATGCAAGAAGTTCCGGTGACATCTTAGACTATGGGTACCAAAGCTTTCAGGCAGACGCTACCAGATGAATGCGGTCTAGTAGCCATGAATGTCAAACTATCTTCATTTGGTAACTGACGGTTCCCAGTGTATGGACATAGCACTAACACATCCGTCATATTGAATGAAACTTTACATTGAATAGACATCGATAGGAAAACTTCCATAATGCAACAAAATGTTTTGTTTCTTGCAGGAATTAGTTGGTCTTGATCCAACACAGCTTTCGTCAAGACCACCTTGTTATAAAGCATCAAGATCTCCCGCTAAAGAGCTGAGAGATGCATTCGCTGCTTTAAATCGTGGTGGCTCGATAACAGGAGACAACACAAATCCCAGCAACGTTTTTGACCAATTGAAAGTTGAAATGATGAAATGTCGGAAACTGGATGGCTCAGTCATCTCGGTAAGAATATAATCTGTGAAACATAGAGCGTCAAACTTTGAAGAATTTCGATTGTGAACTTGGAAGGAAATTTATTCAAAACTGTGTAAGCATACATGTTTTCACCAGAAATTGCACCAGTTGATATTCATCGACAAAATTCAGGCTATTCCAATTACTTCTCTGTCATTTCATCTTAGGCGGAGGTGACATGAAAATATTGTAGAATGAAGGCTTAGCGACCGTGTGTGGCATTCATGTACAGTACACGTATATTTTGATTGTGCATCTCCATTGAGTTGAGTTCCGTTGTCAAGATGACTACACTGCGTCAGATACTAGGAATTTGAAACTTCACAGTACATTTGCCATAGTTAACCCCCTGAGACCTGACGGGGGGGTCCAGCGGACCCCTTTGTTTACCTGCTTAAATCGATATCAAAACATTAGGAAAGTTGATTTTAAGTAAAACAATGATGTTTGTGTGTAGCAGGACGGTATAACGAATCCCTTGAGTGACTTTCAGCCTTCTCAGTAAACACGTGCGAAAATATGGTGTTTTTGTAAGTCAACCACATTTAGTACAGCATCATTTGTACTAGGAGGCGGCTTTACGATATTTTGTGTCACCATAAAGCCTCAGATAGTTGATTTTGATGAAATTGATTTAATTCATGCAGCTAATCCTTTCCATTTGTACATTCCTTCAAATTTATCCAAAGCTATCAGAAATAGACCTAAAATGAATCAAAATTGCTGTACTTCTAGAAACAAAAACAGCTGTGGAGATCTCAAACTTATCATTACTGCTGTGAAAAGTTTGTCATCAATCAGTTTTTGGTGCTCAACTATGAATATAATGATAGCTTTCATTTCGGACATCGATTTATGTCGAGTTGTTCATATAGGCCAACCAGTCACGCGAGATCATGTGCGAAAGCAAAATATTCACAGTTTGCGATCTTCCAACACATTGGACATCTACGAGCATGATGCAAACAATGAATAAATGACTTTCACTCTTTATATACCATCGTGGACATGTTCGAAATCATTTTTCATCTAATTACAAAAAATTTTGTGATGGAATTTCTACACCCTCTGAGACTTGGGGGGTCCAGTGGACCCCCTTGGCCTATCTGGCATACTTCTGCTGATTCAATTAAAATGAAATGACACATGCAGATTCACTGTCAGAAATGATGATTTTGTATGAGCTTGAGTGGTTGATATATCGTCAGCGTAAAAAATGAGATAGAAAAATGTGGCTCCGGGGTCCACTGGACCCCCCGTCAGGTCTCTGAGGGTTAACTGCTGAAGTAGCCTACTATCTCTTTCATTTGAAATATGAAAGGAGCAACGCATTGTGATGTACCCGAGGCCTTCCTCCCTTTCCCTCAAGGGCAGAACAATGACTGGATCTCACCTTGTTAACAGCAACTGTTGACATGACACAGACAGCTGTCACATGGGAAAAGCACTAATAGATGAGATAAAGGACAACAGAGAAATATTGAGAACTTAAAGATAATTACTTTGTTTGAATTACTTAATTGCTGAGTTTTGATAACAATTTTTCCATACAGGTTCGGAAACACTTAAGTCATTTTGGCGATATCTTCCATCATTGTCCTAGCCGAGTGCAAGAAACGTCATGGATGTTGTTACAGGTTCACTGATTTCTCAACCATATTTGCAAAATGACAAGCAAATTAGCGAAAACTTTTTTTCTTGAAAGTCGAGAAAGACACATTGACCGCTCATTTACTAAAATACAGAAATTAATAATGCCATAAGTGTGTATTGATTGAGCCCCGCTCAATATGTCATTTCAGTCGGTTATATTGAAGAAAGTCCAAGTCTTGCATTCAGTTATTGACCGGAAAACAACATCCGCTTATTGCAGCATGAATATGTTTATCATTCGCATGTTTAACTGATTAACTATCAAGATTATCACATCTCGATAATGTGCTTTGTATTCCTCGACGATAAAGGCGTTTCCGCGTTCTTTCAAATGCATGAAGATTCACGAGCTTATACACAAATTAATATAACATAAGATATGACAGAAGGACCTTAACTATAGGCAAATAATGCAAAAAACCTCAATTAAGAAATGAGAAAACAAATGAAATAATTCCCCCGACGCTTCGGACCCCTTTGTCAATGACAGAACGTCTAATAATGTAATAATCTACTCGCTGGCGTCGTCAAATGTTCTTTTATTGACAAAGGTGTCTGACGACATACCGCATTTTCTCTAATAAATGACGCCCTCTAATTAATGCCGCCCTCTAATAAACGTCTACCTCTAATAAACACCTCCCTCTAATAAACGCCTCCCTATAATAAACGACTCCCTATAATAAATGACGCCATCTTATAAACGCATACCTCTAATAAACGCCTCCCTCTAATAAACACCTCCCTATAATAAACTCCTCCCTCTAATAAACACCTCCCTATAATAAATGACGCCCTCTTATAAACGCCTCCCTCTAATAAACCCCTCCCTATAATAAACACCTCCCTCTAATAAGCGCCTCCCTATAATAAACGACTCCCTATAATAAATGACGCCCTCTTATAAACGCCTACCTCTAATAAACGCCGGCCTCTAATAAACCCCTCCCTATAATATACGCCTACCTCTTATAAACGCCTACCTCTAATAAACGCCGGCCTCTAATAAACCCCTCCCTATAATATACTCCTCCCTCTAATAAACACCTCCCTATAATAAACACCTCCCTCTAATAAGCGCCTCCCTATAATAAACACCTCCCTATAATAAATGACGCCCTCTTATAAACGCCTACCTCTAATAAACGCCGGCCTCTAATAAACCCCTCCCTATAATAAACGCCTCCCTCTAATAAACACCTCCCTATAATAAATGACGCCCTCTTATAAACGCCTCCCTCTAATAAATGTCGCTCCACTGATACCAAAAAAATTGGAAATGAATAACTAAGTGCAGCACATATCTCGCCCATTTAGCTAAAAAACAAGGACATAGTTCACAAGCGTCACTGGAATGCCTTGTGATATTGCTCTGATTTTTATTTTCTATTGTAATAAAAGAAGTCACAGAATAAAAGGTTCACACTCAAGCCATTTCAACAGTCAATTATCTTCTGAATGTCTAATTTCATATCGCTAGCGAAATCAGATTCTGTAACTCATTACAGCTGCCTGAGTCACGTCATGGCCCATAAAGATTTTGTATCATTCTCGCCTTCAAGTGACCACGGGAAAGGAATAGTAAATAGAACAAATATACCGGTAATTCAAAGAAATTAATCCCATCCTGTCTGCGTTCAACTAGTACACTCCTTGTCGGCAATGAATAAATCGGTAATGCAGTAGGAAGATCAGTTGATGAGTTTCGGTCTTTACTGACTCTTATTGGAAAATGTCGCATGTAGGTAGTGTTGTTCTTCAAGAACGACCTCTAATAAGCGCCGCACTTAAAAGTGAGTGATTGTAGATGTACGC
Source organism: Prostheceraeus crozeri (assembly GCA_907163375.1). Classification (NCBI taxonomy): domain Eukaryota; kingdom Metazoa; phylum Platyhelminthes; order Polycladida; family Euryleptidae; genus Prostheceraeus; species Prostheceraeus crozeri. The sequence continues at coordinate 180,405 of CAJQUW010003941.1, forward strand.
CGCGGCATTTAAATGTACCACGACCGATCACTTGGAAGTTCCATATCTTGGAAGAGTGTCAACATAGATATCGCAGGGATATGAACACCACAATAGATCGTGGACTGAAATTTCTATGGAATTTTCTGTGGAATTTCATATTTAACTTCATTTTTCTTGGCATTATGCATCGGAAGATTCTCTCTCCAGCAGTTGATATTCGGGAATTGCTCGCGCATTTCAGATATCGAATTCGGCCAATGATTCCTCTGACATGCTCGTTGAAATGAGTAATGGATGTTACAGGGCTGAAGCATGCATTGACCTCAACTCACCAACTTTGACTTCAGACAAGTCATTGAGAGCGTACGTGGACGTCAATCCATGTGAATATGAATTTCACATCGGTTTTGAAGACAAATACTACACTGAGCATGTTTCCTTCTCATTTCCGTTTGGAAATGCTTATTGGTTGGAAGTTGGTCCATCAATCGTTGTCAAGTAAGAAGTCAATTTCCACAGAATATTTTATACTATATCATACTACTTAATAGATAGTAAAAGTAGTAACGTATTGCAATATTTTTTATTTACAGCTACACAATCGACAAAGACGATGTCGCCAATGAATACGTCATAGATATGAATGTGACCATTTGTGATTCAACCACTGGAACGTGCGCATTGAAGGCTCTGCCAATGTGGAAGTTGAGACTTCCAATTCAGAAATGCTTGAATGAAACTGTCATCAACTTCCCCGGGAATGGAACGGTTGAGAGTTTCTTGCAAGTAATGGCCCAGGAAAATCCAACGATGACCCAGCCTGCATTCAACCTGATTCTGAAGGAATACGGAGTTGATGTAAGGACGAGCTTATGAGCACAATGAACTTTGAATTGAATTTATTCTCACTTTCAGACGATTTTCCCAGATGGAAGCTGTCAATTGCCACCTCCACCGGAAACGAGTAAGAAAAAACAAATACATGAAATTTCCTGATCATCATTGTAAAATATTCATTCAATTGAATTGGAAAGACGCATGTCTTACGATTATAAACTTTAGATTTTCCATTGGGAATCAAGTGAGCAAGAAATGAAGCCATAATTTGTGTGGTTTAATGTTCTTTATTGATTTATTGAAATTATGAGGGGCCATCTCCTTTTTGAAAGTGTTCTCATAAATCAATGTTATTCGTACTGTTGACGCTCTTACGAATTTTGTTTGCTTATAATTTTATTTTGAATTTAAATAAACAGATTGTCCACAGCAAAGACTAGACAACATAAGACAGGAAACTTCTCTATTTCTGCCATTTAAAATATTTGGAAACAGTTAATTTGTTCTCAATGAAGATATGAGACGATTTCTATGCACATGCAATAGTTAGAGGAGGATGTCATGTGATTGGCCAGGATAGGGGGAATGACTAACCAATCGATTGCCCGTTGAGTGAAGCGTGAGAGGGAAATTGATCAGTCGTCACGAGAGATCGCTGCTTATGATATGTAAATGATCCTCTTATTCGTAGTGCTATCAATATCTAGAATAAATTCTATCTGAGTTAGTTTCCCTTCCCTGAAGGCAAGATATTAATGATAAAACACACAGCGCTACCAAGACAACAGGATGAAGCATGGATAAGTCAGATATCTTCAATTTCCAATAAGATATCTACAAATCAATCTCTGAGAATGATAATTTTTAAGACCTATCTATGCCCCATTTAGAGTGCCTTCGGGCGATGAATTGGTTAGTCGACCCTCACATCCTTGCTGTCAATTGAACTCCTCCTCTAATTGATTTAGAGAATGCCAATCTTATTTATAGGCCTAGACAGAATGCCGTGGGGTGCAAGTGAGGCATAGATAGCTTTAAAAAATTATCGCGTTCAGAATATGATTTGTAGAAAAATCTTATTATTTATGTTCATCTTCATCCAGTTGTCTTGGCAACGCTCTGAGTTTTTAGAATTGAAACATGACACGGAAACTAGCGCAGATAGACTTTTTCTGGATAATGAAATAACATCGCAAGTAGGAGTAGCAATCTCTTCTAACTGGAAGTGGAAATGCAAATTTGGCCTGCCTCACACATAGACCCTCCCATACTCTATTACAGACTGCAGCACTTTCATCAGCATTTTCAATGTCACGGTTGGCTTCCAAGCTTTCGAAGATCCTGCGGATCGTGCCAATCTCTATTCCGTCTGTGAATATGATCAGTCGTGCCTGGGCATTCATTGCTGCACCGAGTTGCCATTCTTGTTGCCCTACACCGCTGATTTGGCATTCAAGAACTTCTCCGTATCTTTCGTGATGGATCCTTGTGAATTGACCGTCAACTACTCGATGGGAACTTTCTCTAGGATGGATCGTTTAGTGGACTACAAGTGGGGCTCTGTGAAGGGCGTCATGCTCGGCACCGATCCACATCCAGTCACTTTCGGGTAAGAACCTCTTTTTTATGCAACTTTTAATGAGCAGATTGGCCGGAGCAAGCTGCTGGAATTCGGCAGCCCTGTTCTGCTCGGGCAGTTTTCAAATTCCTGTCTAGGACGGTTGTCATCAGTGGTAATGCGTTTAGAGCGGTCGATGATTCACCTGACAAATGCAGGGTGACAATGAGCTAATCAGCATTAACAACAACGACATCTCCTGGTTTTCATTTCTTCTGTAGATATATATATATATATATATATATATATATATATATATATATATAATTATAAAAATAAAAAACACTCGAATCTGCCAGGAAATTTTGAATTAAACAGCCCGACCGGCATCCGACCCTTGAATAGCTAGTAGACTAGTGAAACCGGTCGGGCTGTTTAATTCAATATTTTCATAATTATTCGCCATATTCGAAGCATCTATTACTTATCTTTATATATATACACGTTATATATACGCAATACACACGTTGAGAAATATCCCTTTCACTTTAGCTCGTCGTATACATATGATTGTCTCTGATGATAAGGCCAAAGAAGTTCAATTACACAAACTGAAAACTAATTTGATAAAGCTGAAATATCCTTTAACATTAATTGACAATGCTTTTAAAAAAGCAGAAACTCATCTCTCTAAACTGGAAACAAGAACACAAGAAAACACTGAAAGAAACACAAAGAAAACGATATATTTCACTACTCGTTATGACAAAAACAATCCCAACAAATACAACAAAGTTATTGAACCAGCAACTGAGAGCTTAAAATTGTCAAGCCGATTCATGGATTATAACTTCAAACAATCTTATAAACAACCTCCATCTCTACTTAATATACTTAATGTTAGAAATCGAAAACAATTAAAGGAATAACGAAATGTGGTGATAAACGATGTAGCTGCTGTTCCATTATCATAGGAGGTGAAGCAATTAATTTCAAAAATGATAAAATGAAAACGTTTAAAATCAAACAAAATCTGAATTGCCTTTCCCATAACATTATTTACGCTCTATTATGTAACGCTTGTAATAAATATTATATTGGCGAATCCGGTGACATGTTTAGAAACAGAATAACCGTACACCGGCAACATATCAACAGCAGACATTATGCCGTACTAACAGTAAGCAAACACATTGCAAATTGCGCCAATGATCTCGAAATAAAGTTCAGAGCGGCTCCCTTTTACCAGATGCCACCAAGTTGCAATAGGATTGCTAGGGAGAAAAATATTTCATTACTAAGCTTAAGCCAGACCTTAATTCTGATACGTGAATTATTTTTCGTTTAATCTCTATGCTCAAATGTAGCCATGTAATGAATTGATATTTTTGTAGATTTCTATTATGATGTAGCCTTATTTTTAAATAAATCATTATTCCCTTGAAAAGTCTCGAGAAGAGACGATGCTGGTAGGGAAATACTTGGATTGTTTTGATTTGGGTTAATCATTTCTTATATTATTACCATTTTTGATTCTATTTATTTATTATATATATATACATATATAAAATACCAAATTCCAAAGGAAAACTCGAAATCTCTTATTCCTTCTTCTTCTTTTATTTCGAGTTTTCCTTTGGAATTTGGTATTTTATTTTTCAACCATTTTGTGCCCTTATTCGGTTTGATATATAGAAACAATTGAAGTGAAAACACATGGAATGCACAAGCGCTTTCTTTATTCTTCAGGTGCAAAATGAAATACAATGTAAGATCATCATAATTTCAAATATACATTCATCATAGATATGGAAGTTTTACAAGCTTTTTTCTGAAAACAAAATTGAACGTAAAAGTAAAGAAAAATATTTTATCGATTTCTTTCATCCAAAATTAAATTCATGAATCACTTTTTTATACGTTCCTTATTAATTCATTCACTTTTAATATGAGATGCCTTTTATATTAGGTCGCACATATCTATGATGCTTTCTGTACTTAAATCTATGTTTCAATCTAATACATAAATTAGATATCGTTGATGTATTTTAGCAAAGAAATCTATGACAGTTATTTTTCTATTCACTACATATCTGCATGTCCTACTATGTAAATGCCCATGCAACTTCCATATCTATGATGAATGTATATTTGAAATTATGATGATCGTACATTTTGTTTCACTTTGCACCTGAAGAATTAAGAAAGCTCTTGTGCATTCCATATGTTTTCACTTCAATTATTTCAATATATATACTATCTATATCTATAGTACACTATCGTCCTCAGAAGGCGTAGGACGCAGAAGGCCCATCAAGGTGAACTTTTAGCAATAAACTTGACTTCCAGAGCAAGAAATTTCCTTTTTCCCGGGAGTTCGGAGAAAACGAACTGTATCAAAGCGAAATCAATATTAGGAATGATAAAATTATTGTTAATTATTCACATTTACAAGTTACGGACAACAAGGTAGAAAAAAATAAAGAATTTCTTATTGACATTGTAAAAGTACAATTCACTTGCTGAAAACCTGAGACTTCAGAATGTGTCCTACAGGGCAGCCTGTTGGTTAGTACCCCAATTACCTTAGAGGCTTGACATCTCAGTACACTTTAAGGGCTAGGCTGAGTTGAGGTAAAATGACTGACCCTCAGAATATTCAGCTGTGGAAGTTTTCGTTGCAGAATGATCGCCTCTTTCATTTCAGTTACGTCATCAACAAGGACCTGGCCACTCAACATTACATCGTGACTGTGCAGTACAAGTTCTGTCTCTACACCTTGCCTGGCGTTGTCCCATCGTGCGGAGGAGGAGATCTGCAGTCTATTCCGCTGATGACAGAAGATTTGATTCCATTCTGTGATGCCAAGGAAGTCTCCCTTGTGGGCGGAGTTTGTGAGTATTTTCATCTGTGAAATTAGATCTTCGTAGTTCTGTAGAATCTGTTAAATCCACAGAACTAGATTGTTTAACCGTATCACTTTGCTAGAAGTGCAAACTCATTCAAAACAATGGCACATGCAGGAACTTATTAATTGGGCAAAAAGAAATTTTTAATACCTTGCAGAGATAGGAAAAATAGTCGTGCGTCGCTTGCGGATTGCTGTAGATTCCTTCAAAATGCTCCAATCACCACGATTCCTTCAGATTCGAAAAATTCAAATCATTGCGCAAAAGTTTCCTCGATAATATTGGGCCCTCCGATCATTATTAATGAGGATAGCAGCCGCACGAAAAAACGTTCACAAACTTCTCTGTAGAACTTGACATCGACTGTGTCTCTTTGCTATGTGATCAGACTGATAACAGTCAATGAAACTTCGCACAATTTCGCTTGTTTAATGTTGAACTGGCTGCGCATAAAGACCACCACTTCTCACAGGTTGAGCTCTCTATCGTTCGGGGTAATTCATTTTAAAATACAAAGCTCGAAGTCGTAAAACTGGGAGAGAACTTTTTCTTTACAATCATTATGACTGACCGCCCGTACAGACAACTCTACCAATCTCTATCGTTCATCGCTTTGCTTCCGCAAATATTTTAAACTGAGTTCATCAACAAACAAATAGCTCGAAAACAACACATATGGCGCAGCCAGTAAGCTAATGTTGGGAGATCACTTTATGAATATCAACGGATTCTCATGAGAAAAAGGTAAAAATGTCACAAATTGAATCCAACATTTGATCAAAGATCTGTGCCCGTGATACATTTTTCTTACTGTGAAGAGATTGCTGGGTATCAGTTTGCCTGGACATGTAAGAGATGTCCTCAGACTTGAACTGTTAGATGTAGAGGCTGCAAAGGCAAGCTGAATGACTGTATAACAGGCTGCTCCGTGATCATGATACTTACATGAGTCCATGAAATGCGGCACCATGCAATTCAATGTTAGGACATTTCAAATGCCATTTCATTGTCATAATTACAAGTAAATGCGGCCTACATCTTTGATATGCCATTAAGAGCTGCGCCTCTTCAACACTGCGCCTGTCTTACTACTTATTAAAACAGCAGTACCATGAGAAATACATCTCAAAATCCTACAGAAATAAATTCAATTAGAAACTTCATTAGTGACCTAGTACGAGTAGATGGTAACGATGTCGATTGCTTTTCTCACAGTGATGCCGGATAAGACCATCAAAGAATGGATGCAATGGCAGAAAGTCACTGAAGGCAATGCATTGTCACCTTCGGGTCTGGATGTGTTCTTTGAAGATTTCTACCTCAAAGGCGCTCTCAGTGAACAACAGTGCGACAGTTCTCGAATCCCTTTCGCTCCTGCCAGCAACGGATGGCGCAAAGATTGCTCACAGACAATCAAGAACATCCCCAAGTTGGATGAGAAAGCAGTTCGCTGCAACATCTTCGACACGTGCGACGGCATCATGTGCTGTCTCAACACAGATCTCTATGGTATTTATTCACGGACAATTACTGCATTCATCTTCGTGGATAATTGCCATTATCAGATCCGAGGAGGTATTGAACAGACGTATTTCAAGTTCAGTACTTATACTTACAACTGGGGCACATGGGAGTCCTATCACATCAGCGGAATCTACAAGATGAAGTACAAGATTGACAGAAACTATGAAAAGAGAGAAATCACGGTCTCAGTCACATTGGAGGTAAGTAGAAGCTCTTTGCTCTTCTCAAGCATATCATGCCTGCTTATGCATTCTACTGATGTTTTTTCAGAAGTAGCACATTTATTTGTCTTTTGCTGTTTCAGTAGTTAATTTTGCAGTCCACGTATGCCAGTTGAACTCTGCAAGGCAGATTCACCTATTTTCAGGAAATATTCTTAAATTCACCATCAACTGTTGATTATTGACTTTTTATGTCAAATATCGTAAATGTGTTAATAATTGTATGATAGTAATATCAATACTATGCTAGGTTTTCCTTTGATTTTTGAAAATCAAAGAAAAATTCGACTTTTCATCTTCAAATTACTTGTACATCTGTTATGAAATTCAAATCAATCCAGCGAAGCAAATTATATCAACTACCAGCTTCTGCAGTACCTACGAGGGCTACATTTGAATATGATTAGTCAAAATTCTGCTTCGAAAGTCAATGGTTGAATGCTAAGACTTAATGAGCATGGTTTGCCAACAACTCAACAGTGAATTCACTAACTGAATTCTCATCAAAATGAGAATCTGAAATATCAGATCAAAGGATCGCTTCATTATTCATTGGAAAACCAGAAGTGTGACCGACTACTACATTAGGAATGGCTAACCTTTTATGTATCATATTCAAGAGTAGAAAATTCCATCATCCACGTCTTCCTGTTGAGCATTATTAACTTGTGTTCTGTTAATACCTGAGATTAGTTGCTTACCTCGATCATTTATACAGTGCGCGACAGCAAGTTCGAAACTTGGCATCAATCTACGGACACGTACATTTTTCAACACCTTCTCAATTGTTTTGCTATTAGGAAATATCGACAAATTTATAATCATCTGAAAGAGAATTTTCGGATCTATCATTTGAATGTTGTTGAATCAATTGTTTTTGAAATTGGTGGTTCCTAGACGCCCATAAAACCGAAAGCACCAAATTTTCTTTGACTTGTTTTAACAAGCGCATAATTCAATTAGAAACATTCTCCTTGTGATATTCAAAACCGTCACAAGATTGGCTTTCAGAAAATATATAGTTTGACAGTGTTTTCTCGAAGTTTATAGGCAACATTTTGAAAGTAGTATAGATAGAAAATGTGGCGATTTTTTCATTTTCAGAATGTGTTGCGAGAATGACAGAAATAACGCTGTTAACAAACTGGTGGCATTTATTTACCTCAAAACTAGTGTTTTCTGCTTTTGTTGGGTAAATTTAAGGCCCTTCGAAGAAATATTCTGAAAGTGAAAAAATCGCCATATTTTCTATCTATACTACTTTCAAAATATTGCCTATAAACTTCGAGAAAACACTGTCAAACTATATATTTTATGAAAGCCAATCTTGTGACGGTTTTGAAAATTACAAGGAGAATGTTTCAAATTGAATTATGCGCTTGTCAAAGCAAGTCAAAGAAGATTTGGGTCTTTCGGGTTTATGGGCCTCTAGGAACCACCAATTTCAAAAACAATTAATTCAACAACATTCAAATGATAGATCCGAAAATTCTCTTTCAGATGATTATAAATTTGTCGATATTTCCTAATAGTGAACAATTTTTAGGTGTTAAAAAATGCACGTGTCCGTAGATTTATGCTAAGTTTACAACTTGCTGTCGCGCACTGTAGATCCTTAAATAAAAAGGATTTACAAATCCTCTATATAAATGACACAAAGTTTGTTTTGACTACTAATGGAGAATTGTTGCTGGATTTTTTCACTATCGTTGAATTACATGTTTACAATTCAAGTTACGTTACATAAAAGATATCAGAGAATATCATCATGGAACGAACGAGTAGAGAGATGAGCTCGTCTTAATGAACTATTCTCATGAAAGGAAGTTCGACCTCATCATCACTCTGAAACGTTGCAATCTTGTTTGTTTCAGGTTTGCTCCGATCCCGCGGATCCTTGTGTCAGTAAGGTCATCTTAGCGGACACAGTCTTCCCGATGCCTGTGTGTGACATGGTGGAGGTGGTCCCCCTGGCCTCAGATGCTGGATTCAACCTCACTGTGTCTGAATTCATGACCCAGATGACTACTGCAGGCAAAGCCATCACAGGAGAAGTCTTGGAAGGCATTCTGCGATCTCTCGGATTAGCCAATGTCATTTACAAAGATCCTGTGTGTCCCAGCTCTTGGGATGCGTCCGGTACGAGCTGCTCGGCTGCTGCTTCAATCAACACGGCTCCGGCCAATAGCAAGGACTCAACTTGTCGTGTTCTGGACAACTGTCGAGGATTCCAATGCTGTGTGCCCATCACTATGCCGTTTATGACGAGGAATTTCCACATCAAACTGGAACTGACGCGATGTGAATATTGGCTGACGATGGAGTTTGAAAGATATCAGTTCAACAGAACACTCTTCCTCATGGCTTGGGGTCAGGACCAATACCTCGCCCTTGGCAACTCCGCAAGAATGAAGTAAGATTAAAGTTTCATGTGCGCATCTATTGTCTCACTGATTTCTGAAAATCAATGTTCAGAATCTACGAGAATCAAAACTATGTATTCACCAATATCAAGGCGAGGCATAGCTTTTGATACGAATGTTGTATTATCCGACCTTAAGGCGAGGCATAGCTTTTGATACGAATGTTGTATTCACCAAACTGAAGGCGAGGCATAGCTTTTGATGCGAATGTTGCATTCTCCGACCTCAAGGGGAGGCATAGCTTTTGATGCGAATGTTGCATTCTCCGACCTCAAGGCGAGGCATAGCTTTTGATGCGAATGTTGCATTCTCCGACCTCAAGGCGAGGCATAGCTTTTGATGCGAATGTTGCATTCTCCGACCTCAAGGCGAGGCATAGCTTTTGATGCGAATGTTGCATCTCCGACCTCAAGGCGAGGCATAGCTTTTGATACGAATGTTGTATTCTCCGACCTCAAGGCGAGGCATAGCTTTTGATACGAATGTTGTATTCTCCGACCTCAAGGCGAGGCATAGCTTTTGATACGAATGTTGTATTCTCCGACCTCAAGGCGAGGCATAGCTTTTGATACGAATGTTGCGTTCTCCGAACTCAAGGGGAGACATAGCTTTTGATGCGAATGTTGCGTTCTCCGAACTCAAGGCGAGTTGAATGAATAGCCTGCTATGCGAGTTGACAATGATCTCTATGAAATCATTGAGATATGCATCTTCATTACTTTTCCATAATTATGTATTCTCCGGGTTTGTAGATATTTCCTAGTTTTGTGGGTAAACAAAATCTAGTAGATTAAACGCTCAGAGTCTGACATATTAATGACATATATTCAGGAAGAGTGGGATAAATGCGCAGTGTATTCTAAAAGTCCATGATATATCTATGTACACGTAATTGGCATCAAGAATATGTTAATTCAAATTTGGCCATATCAGCTCACAGATCTAATCTGTGCTACAGCAGAACAAGATCAGTCATTGCAAACAAATATTGTGCTCCTTCCACTGCATAGAGGAAACGTTTTTTCCCGTGTGGGCAATCATTTGCTTAACAAATTAGATGCAACGATGCGAATTACGGAGACAAGTGCAGTCTATTTCACAACATTGATCAGTGTAAGAATAACATCTGCCGATGGACTGTGGGAAACTGAGATGGAGCAATGAAAAATGGCCAGGGAAAAGTCATGGAATCATTCCTACCGACATTTTATACTGTTGAAGGAGAAGAGCATGCACGCCTGGCACACGTGTAAACAGAGCCTATAGATTTGCGGTTTTCAGATGCTTGGAACATCGGCTTTATCTTGCTATGATAGTTTAACCTATGATCATTGCCACAAACCTCCAAAAGCAAATGCTTTATCAGAGTTTTTGTTCTGCTTTTGTATATTTTGACACCACATAACGCCATCGCAAAGAAATCGCTACGGTTTTCATTTCTAAGAAAGGGTTATTGTAATGAACAGGTCATCATACAGTGTAAACTCTAGGGCACGAAATTTTGCTTGAATTAGGCACGAAATTTAGGCATCAATTCTAACCAACACAAGGCACGAGTAGGCACGAAGTTCATTTTGCCGAGTTCGTGCCCATTGATTTTTCCTTCAATTTCATTGGATAAACAAACATTTGGTTTGGTGCCTTTTAGGGCCTGGTGACGCCTACTGGTGCCTCGAGGCACTAGAAAGGCACTGGATAGGCGCTAACTGGCACGAAATTTCGGCTTCGTGCTTAAGTTAGTGCCCTACAGTTTCCAGTGTATTCTTAATGATAACAATATGAAATACTTACCACCGCTTTTATAGAAAATTTGCCGATATTTATATAGGCAGCCTTAAATGGTATTCATTCACCGCGTCATGTCTCCTTAAAATCAATTATTTTGAAACCAAGCCGCATGGAACGAATCCTCAGCTACTGCATATTTCAATAATATGATTCTAGCCGAGTAGATGAAGTGACCGTCAGCAATCAGTTGGTTTCATTTCTACTAACCAACTGATAAACATAAACGAAACGTCCAATTTCCATGCTAGTCCTACTGAGATGAGCTGTTCGAAATATCCACGAATCAGGGATCAGAACACTGAGAAAAGTGATCTCCTCCTGTTTATAGACTTTGGATAGCACTGTATAGTGTGTAACGTGACTTCAAAGTCAACATCTTGTTTAACAGCAATCGTAACAGAAGAAGTTTATCACTCATAGTTTGGGTACCCGTGAAAATTGCATCTCAAATGTCTATTAGGCCGACTTCTACAAGTAATTAGCAATGACAAATACTTCAAGAATTGATATTAGAAACAGGAAACAACGAATTCCATTTTCAGGTACAACATTCAGAAAGATGACAACTATTTCTACTTCACTGCATCTGTCCTTATTGAGATCGCTGGGCTGGCCGCTCAGTCGGTGCCTATTCTCAACAACTACAAGTTGCCAATGCAGCAATGCGGAATCAATCAACTCTATCATTTGCCCTGTAAGAACGAATCTTCCATTCATCATCTTTAGACCACTTATTTCAATCCCCACTCTTTCAGATTCCAAGTTGATCGAGTTCAATAAATTTATCAACAATCGATGGCCGGATTACTACACGTGGGAGGGTGTTTTCCGACAGCTCAAATATCATCCTCAAATGGAGTATCAGCCTTGTCGCATACCGAATGACCAAGTGAATTGTAAGTGAGATTAGTGCTGTGATACATTCTCTCAAATTTATGTCCGCTAATAAGTAATAACAGTGGGACGGCGATTATTTATGGCAACATTTTTTTTAATTTAAAATATTTATGGCAATGATGATTATTTCCGCTAGTTTTTTTTATTAAATGTCACACTACTTATTTAATAGTATCAGTAATAATGAGTACATAATTATATCTGCGGTGGAATGCCACTTTCTGGTTGTGATTAAAACTTGAGTATATAGCAGAATAATCAGGTATAATTGATGATAACATAGATATTCGATGATGCTCACCCCTTTTCAGACTGTCCGCATTTGACACAGAGTGGAATGTACAATGCTCTCGAAACCATCAAAAACACAAAGAAAGGTTTCAAATGTTATTTCGATAGACTTTGTCATGGTTTCTATTGTTGCATGCGAATGGATTTTATTGCCTTCACATATCCGATGAGCGTCCATGCGATCGCTGACCCTTGCGATAACACATACGACGTGCGATTCGAGAAAGTTCGCAGAACTGGGTCTGTAGATCAAGCTTTCTATGCCGACTCCACTCTGATTCGTGTCAATGATTTCTTAGACATGCAGTACAATATTTCGATGAGACTTCAACAACCTAATGAGATCAATGACCACGTGACCTACAGCTTAGGATTTTCGACCTACGTTGAAGATGAGATGTCATATCCAATGTTGAATGATATCATTGTTCCTAAGGAGCATTGCGCTAGTCCCTCATTCAAGATGAATTGGGCCGGTGGAAATCTGGAAACTTTCTCAAGTAATGTGGGATTGGAAGGCTCGTATGAGCGCTTGATGAAACGAGTTGGCATCGATTCGGTGAGTTTCAATTTTGTCTTTTATAACTTATAATCATATACTACTTTCTACCAATATAAGTAACGTGACAACGCATTCGCTAGCGTGAGAGAATTAAATCTTAATTAAAAATTAGTGAATGGTATTTCATGGGTGGCTATTAACTATTAATTTTCAGTCTTACAAAGAAATTTATCATAACATGAATAATTGTCCATAAATTCATGTGATATGAAACGATTGGCTGTTGATGACAATTTCTATTAGAACAGTTACAGAAGATCCCGTTCAAAACATCATAGCTGCCATGCAAATTTTAAAAAGCAACCTTGCGAGACACCCATTATTCATCAGTGTCAGGATTCTATGGAGACATAGCTATAGGGTTGCAATGCACTGTCATGGATTTCGATTCACAGATTGTCGTAGATAGCTGACATGACAATGTCATAGTTTTCCAACCACATATTTCACAATAGTCGCTACAAACGCGTACTACTTTCTACTGAAATGAGTAGCGTCACAGTGCGTTCATTTGTGTGATTATTGAGTAATTTCATTTCAGGATTTCATCAAAGGCATGTGTCCTTCAGTTGAAAATGTGGTCTCCCATGCAAGTGAGTGAAGGATCATCTCTCGCAATTTTGAAATAGCTCCTTATCGCTTCCCTTTATTTTTCAGACTGTCCGAATTTCACGTATAATGAGAATGATAACCAGACGGTTTGTGAGCTGCAGTCAGATTGTACGACAGTTCAATGCTGCGTCAATATCACATTGTTGAGTCAGATGTCCAAGAAATGGGATCTCAAGGTCTCCTATCTTCCATGCAATTACACATTCATCATTGAATTTGAAAGTTACAAATGGTCCATCAACATCTTTGATGATTGGGGTGAGTTCTCGAATTGATTGTAGGTTCAATCACGGACGTTTCATGTCTTCTATAGATGACTGATTCGATTCTAAAGAAGAACAAGAAGCAGATGATTCATTTTCCAATGAAAGAAATCATGGAAATTTAAATGCGAAAACCGTTCCGCAATCTGATTTCTTGTCTACTTCGTTGTTGGTGTCGCATCAACAGTTTAGTGACAGATTGCACAGATAATCAACAGATGTTGAATTAGACCCAAAGAGGTTGTCCAGCATTTCAAAACTTCATTGAGGGATAGGTTCTTCGGTAAGGCAAAAACAAGACAGTCAGCATTCGAAGCTGCAGAGATCAGACTTGGAAAAAGCTGATGAGTGAAGTCATGTCAGCAATAGCTAGCTGTAATCGACAAGATTTCTCACTGACATTCCAGCTTGAATTCAAGGTGATTGAAAGTGTGTGATTATTTCTTTAGTCAGTCGGAACGGTGTTTAAACTTACATGATTTCTGTTGTGCTACAATTGTGCTACAGCCTCTGGTTGTGTAACTTGCTTCTTCAGTTCTCCGAGCTGCTTCATTTTGAAAATTACTATCTACAAAAGGTCTTAGCATAAAAGGCGATAATAATTGGCCATTTACATTGATTAAAAGATTCTTAATAATATTTATGAGCCCATGACATAACAACGCACCAGAAGTGTCGAAATCGAACTACTACTGTTATTAAAAACTGACGAATTCAAGCAGCCTTTTTATGATGATAACTTAAAAATGCGCATTTCTACGCACCGCAGAAATTAGATTGCATTTGTGTCCAGCTCATTGTGATGAATGCACGAATAACACCCACGTTTAGAAGAGATAATTGCAAATATTCCGAGAACATGTTAGCATCGGAGGTATGTACATGCATATGCTTCTATAGCGTAAAACGGGTCACCATCACCGACCCGTGATACAGATGACCTGCGCCAAAGACAGATACCCTGTGACCCGTTACCTGTTGATCTGCGGACCCGTTTTCAGCTCCGCATGCTAGATAGGGTATTTATACATTCATACTCAAAGGTCTGATGTTCATAACTGTCTATGCATCATCGTGTGGACATGAATGCAAATTCTAGTATTTTTAGTCAGCATTAGGTCAATGGACTATGATGTCTACCATTGCATTAATGTCCATTGATAGATAATCGACTGGAATTTCAACTTCATTGGGTTTGATTGGATGATATTCACACAATTCACTAGGTGACATGCCACGCTCAATTACGCGTAATTTTCACATGACCCCAAACATCCGCGGCTATGCGGGATATTGCTGCAACATCTGTCGGCAGTCCTGTTATATAGACTTTGCGTCTCATGCGTTTGTATGTATCAGAGGCTACACAATGTGATAGGACCTCAATTGCATGCTCAGGGAAGACAGAACATGCTTAGCGGTTCAGCCGTGGTTCAAGGGGCAACGCAGACAACCGTAGACGACGCGCAAACTATAAACGCTCGCTCGCGCGTATTGATACTCCATAGAGATACTCCATGTTTTAGCAGCATCAGATCAAGTGATTTCTGACTCTAAGCGCAGCGCGTATGTACGCGGGTAGAAGAATAGAATGTCTATAACCACGGATGTTTGGGTTGTTCCGTAATTACGCGTGGCATGTCACCTAATGCTCCATCACATAGAGTAGAATATCGGATACGAACTATCATCTTTATCGCTCAGTTGTCTACGCACGTTTTCTATTTGTCTCACAGGTGTCGAGAAACGCGTGGTTACGCCAACGAATGCCTTCCAATTGCTCTTTAACGCTGTCAGCACTCCAAATGGCAACTTGCTGGTGGATGTTGCGATTCAAGTGTGTATTGAGGTCTGTCTTCCACCGCTGAAGGTTCTCGATAAATCGCATTTCGTTGTTCCTGTCTGCAAGGATAGTGAACCTGGACGTCCACTGTGGTGGCCGATGAGTAAGTGGATCACTTCTTCGATGTTTTGCTGTTTAATGCGTCATTCTTCCACTTTCCAGACAGCACAATGAACTGGATTGAGCATAAGAAGAAAGGATTGGCGCGACTGATTGAAGTTGATCACAAAAACTTCTTCCGTCCACAGCTCTGCTCTCTCAACACTTCAATCCGTAAGTTTCCTGATAAGCACTTGTACTTCAATCGTAGGCGCCAAAAAAAGAAGTTGGAGAGAACTGTCAACGGCATTGTTTCTTTCTATGGTCCTCTCCATATTTCCGACAACTTCACATCTCTCTAATGATTGTAGGGATATACAGATTACTCAATAACTTTAGGAGTAGAATGATGATTTCTTATTTTCACACAACATTATAAAGTTTGAAGTATTGAAGTAGCAAATGTTCACATGTGTCTCTTTGTTTCAGCCAATCCTACGTGCCCGGTTTTGAGTTTGTCCACTCCTTCACAATTCAACTGCCGTGTGAATCCGCACTGTACCGGTGTTGAATGTTGCTACACGCTGGATACCCAGCTAGTCAGTCGACCCATTCGTATCTGGGCATTGATTGATGCTTGTAATTACACTTTCTCTTTCGGTATTGAGAACTGGGAAGTGAACAGCACTTTGCATGGATACTCATGGGGTACACGAGTTGTCGCAGACATCTCTGGAACATCCCAGCTGTACTACACCATCGACAAGACACCGGATCAGAAGAACTTCATTCTCTCCGTGGAATTCAACGTCACAATCGATGACTACAAAGTTGCAATGCCGGACATCGTGCTGCTGGCCAATCAGCAGTTCCCTATTCCGCGTTGCAAGGTTGATACCAAAGAAATCTCTTTCCCACAGGTCACAGATCCGGACGCAGCCTCAGGTCTCTTCCTTACTAAGCTGGGAGCGTCTCCTGACAACCTCCTAGGCACCAGCTGCAGTCTGCCGAGTGCGCATTCGTGCCCGCACTTCAGCATGCCGAGCCTTCCCTCAGGAGTCACATGCATCCCCAACCGCTTCTGCACCGGGGTCACGTGCTGCGTCAATATCGATGTCGGCGTCGGCAGCAGGCCTTTCTACTATCGAATGCATGTGAGTATTTCTTCCAAGGAAATGAAGTACGTTTTCAAATGCAGTCATGGACAACTTGTGATCCACAAATGATAAATGAATGTTCCTTCGAAGGGGATATCAGAGACAGTGGAAGATTTTCCACCTGACGCGTGTATCAAAAACAATGAAGAGTTTCCACCTGACGCGTATATCAAAGACAATGGAAGATTTTCCACTAACGCGTATATCAAAGACAGTGGAAGATTTTCCACTAACGCGTATATCAAAGACAGTGGAAGATTTTCCACGCATGCATGTATCAAAGACAGTGGAAGATTTTCCACGCATGCATGTATCAAAGACAGTGGAAGATTTTCCACCGACGCGCATGTTAAAGACATTACATGTAGAAGATATAAAGGCTGCAAACTAGTGTGAAATTTGGAAATATCTATGGTAGCTCCTTTAAGCGTGTAAATTGTTCGATACCTTCAATCTGGACCAACTCAGCTGCTTCCAGATGCTAAGCGTGCAGAGATTGGGGAGCTTCCCGACTTTAATTAGTATTTTTTAACACGTTTGTGATGAGAAGCTTTAACACAGCTTCGATGTGACAGTCAAGGGTAATACAAATATGACAGAAAATCCTTTCCAGGGTCGATTGATCGATCAACTGTGATGATCTCGGACAATTAAATTTGATAATTTATTGAAACCATTGAGCAATAAAACAAAGCACGTAAAATTCTTTTTTTCAGGTGGATCCCTGTGCCATGGTGAGAACTGTCGGGTTTGAAAAGTGGGTTCACAACACCTCTCTTTATGGAAATATCGGTGTACCGATGTCAGAGATGGTAGGAACTGGAATCCAATTGAATACCACTGTCAATATGTCTGCTGACATGCGAGATCTTGTCTTTGATACAAGCATTGGAATCTGTCCTGATCTCATGAGCTGCACAGATTATCCAATTCTCACCAATGCACGTGTCCCTGCACCCTTCTGCAAAGCTGATGGCACTTTTTCATGGCCTGATTGTGAGTAGAGCGATTTGCGTCTGTTTGGATGAGATTTGGTAGAACACAATGTTTTGTCTTTCAGCGGAGACAGTAACTCAGATGGGTGTTACTCGCCAAGCTCCTTCAGCTCTTCTTCTCAACGCCTTGGGAATGCCTGCCATTGTGAGCATCTTCTGGTACTACTTATAAACTGATATTCAGTAGTAATTGTACTTATAAACTGATATTCAGTAATAATTGTACTTATGAAGTGATATTCAGTAGTAACTGTACTTATAAACTGATATTCAGTAATAATTGTACTTATAAACTGATATTCAGTAGTAATTGTACTTATAAACTGATATTCAGTAGTAATTGTACTTATGAAGTGATATTCAGTAGTAACTGTACTTATAAACTGATATTCAGTAATAATTGTACTTATAAACTGATATTCAGTAGTAACTGTACTTATAAACTGATATTCAGTAGTAATTGTACTTATGAAGTGATATTCAGTAGTAATTGTACTTATAAACTGATATTCAGTAGTAATTGTACTTATAAACTGATATTCAGTAGTAATTGTACTTATAAGCTGATATTCAGTAGTAACTGTACGTATAAACTGATATTCAGTAGTAATTGTACTTATAAACTGATATTCAGTAGTAACTGTACTTATGAAATGATGATCAGTAGTAATTGTACTTATAAACTGATATTCAGTAGTAATTGTACTTATAAACTGATATTCAGTAGTAATTGTATTTATAAACTGATATTCAGTAATAATTGTACTTATAAACTGATATTCAGTAGTAATTGTACTTATAAAATGATATTCAGTAGTAATTGTATTTATGAAATGATATTCAGTAGTAATTGTACTTATAAACTGATATTCAGTAGTAACTGTACTTATGAAATGATGATCAGTAGTTATAAAAATCACTTTCATATACCTGCAACGATTCCATTCATTGATATAATGCATATTTATCTTGCATCTATGTCGCTACTATGTTTGGTCTGAATGACGATGTTTAATGGCATTGATAATGCTGCAAACCTTTTGCAACGTTTGCCTATTAATGCAGTCATCATATCAAAACATGCAACATCAATTAACAATGCTGTAAAACATTGACATCCTAAAGCAGTAGTAAAACATTTCTGTTTATAACTTACTACTGCAGATTTCGTAACTGTTCAGCTACTCACATTAGTCAAGTCAGTAATAATTTGAATGATAGAATTTTGATATAGAAATGTGATTTTTCTCGTCAAGCTCTATATGGGCACTTGGACATCGCTGAAAACATTGCAACAAGTGTTTCAACCTCTTCCAGGACGATCTCTTCTCAGACCGCTGTCACATCAAGAGCTTGGCAGCTCAGGCGGCTGCCTGCCCGCATATTGCTGCTAACTTGATCCCCAATGGACCAGGAGGCGTTAACTGCACGTTGGATGATCGTTGTATGGGTGTAATCTGCTGTGTGGATCTCAATCTGATGATCATAGAGCGTCAATTCAGAGTGCATGCCGTCATCGATCCGTGCTCCTTCACTCTTACCATCGGATTTGAGAACGAGTATTTCAATAGATCTCTCTACTCCTATTCATGGGGAGCTATTGTAACTCACACAGTTGGACGCGTTGAGTTGACTTACAAAGTAGACAAACAAGCGGATGGCAGACACTTTTACCTTTCTGCTTTCGTCAAACATATTCATCCAGGTTCGCCGGAAGTTATCAAGGTAGGGAGAATAATCTGTCAAAAAGTGTTCTTTAAACAAAAATAATCATTCCACATACCACTAAGCTGATCATAGCAAGTAGTATGACTTCACATATTTTCATGATATTAGCTCTAATTTTCTCTTTTATAGATAATTGCGAATCAACTGACGCTGTCTGTTCCTCACTGCGCAAATGACGGAACTTTGACCTGGCCATCTCACGTCTACAGTAATATTCTGCCAAATATCATTGGTGCACCATCTGATCTCCTTAGAGATACTCCTTGCAGCCCTGAAACAGCAGGAACATGCTCTGACATGACTTTCCCTACGCCGGGTAAGCGATACGAAAGCGTTGATGTAATCCTCAATACTTCATCGAAATAATTAATAACTTTTCAATGAATGCTTTTGTCAGTCTTCTACATTATTATGCCGTAGAAAATACTCAGAAGCATTATTATTCTTTCTATAACTATTTCAGATCTATATTATATATTACTGACTATTTGGGAAAAGTAGTATCATCTCAAACGATTTTATCAAGTAGAATTGTATGGCAAGGATTAATGTAAATTCATACTTTTGACTTGCAGGCAAATGTGTGCCAATGGCAGGGTGTTCGAAAATCTCTTGTTGCTTCTCAATGGATATGTTCGTGGTGACACGTCCTTTCCTCGTTGACTTTGAAATCGACTCTTGCGCGGAGTCACTCACCATCAACGTCGAAAGTAAAGTCATCTCTCACTCACTGTCTGGATTCAGTTACGGAACACCACAGCTGGAGACGATTGGTACAAGCATGGTCCTCAATTATACCATCCATAACCAGAATTCGTTATATCGAGAGGTTGACATGGTCCTACAACATTGCTGGACAGATCTCAACGGGAATCCTCATAACTGCGAGCCTGATGTCCTGATGTCCAGAACACGCTTTGACAGACCTTCGTGCTCCAGGCGGAAGAGAGCAATCCATGCAAGACGAAGGAAACGTCTCGCAGATCTTACTCATGAGATTGCGTAAGTCAATTCTTCTGCTTTTAAGACTTGATAGCGAGGGATATAGAATATGGTCACCCAAAGTAGCGAACCCTGTGGGAACGCATCTTGCGAATATCAACAGATTATCTGGCGAGGTAGCGAATTTGTGGATAATTATTTTAAAGGTTCATTTTCGTGTAAAAACTATCTCCGCATGTGAAAATGGTCATCATCTATCCAAAAACATGTAAAAAAAAAAAAACAGGTGGCGAAAAAGTTGTAGTTGGAATAATTTGTTTAAGATATTTGTTAGCTGATTTTTCGCCAACCGGCGAAATCGTGGATATTATAGCAACTAATTAGTGGTAAGTAGTAATGTTCGTATATTACCTTCACATGAAAATATATTGTGTGCTCAGTCTGATCTGATAAAAAGGGATCTCTTATAATTCACGAAGGCTTAAACTAAAAAAGTATTTATCTTCCGTTAAATGTCGCAGTAAATACTATTATATTATTCAAATATTTGTCATTGTTGTAAATTATTGAATGTCAAGAGATGTTATGAAAAAAGATATATGCGGATTCTCTATTATCTTATCATTATCAAAGAATGATAGTCTGCACATATTTCTTAGATAGATTAGCCATATGTGGGGGATTGTGAGAAGGTGAGGGAGAAAATAGAGCCTCGGCAGGCGGATTACTAAAGAAAATAAGAGAGAAAGTCAAAGTAAAAGTTGGCATACAGAGCGCGAATTGCCGCCAGCGAATATGCCGCAAATATGACTGAACTGTAGCATGATATTCTGCAGCTGACATCCGCCAGTTTTTCGCAAGATTCGTTCCCACAGGGAAGTATCATCAGCCTCATAAGTGTCCTTCGGTGGTTCGGTGGTGCTGAGGTATATTTTGATACAACCGTGAACTCAATTAATACAGCTTCAAAGCGGATGATAGCGAACCTCTCTCCTTGGGTGACAGTCTGCAGTCCCAAAGAGCACAGTGAACTCATGCATCACATCTCATGTACATTTGCAGGCAATTATCATGCCCCGAGTTTGTATGTGTTTCTCCCTGTCGCAACTGACAAGGATGGACACTACTGGTCATAGCCAACGCGATCGCGTATGACCGACAACTAGAGAGGCAGTACATCTCTAACTGTCCCCTCTCGTCAGTTGAATGAGTCATCTCATGGCGAGAAAACCTGGTCTTTTCATGTAATTTCTATAATTAATAATTATTATCAGTCCAGTCAACTCTAAAGTACATGTGAAAGCTAGTATTTTACTCGTATTTTGTGGATCAACAAATTGTAGCATAAAGTTTTATCATGTCGTTGATTTGTAAATTACATGATGCCTTAAATTTTAATTCAAGTCCATTAACTTTGGTTAAAATGACTTTGATTAAAATGACTCCTATCTGACGCTCATCTCAATATTTATAACCCATTCGATGAAGAAGAAAAGTGATATAGAAAACCTTTGTTTCTTTCATTATGACAAGACGGTCAAAACAATAGACGTGACTGTGGGAATCCGATCAACGAGTAGATCTACTATCCATTGTCGTCATAAGATAATGAATGAACCGAAGTTGCTTCAGATGTGGTTCCCGTAATTAAGGCCAAAGTCCCTCAGCGATCAACGTCCTGACGCGGTACATCAAGACCATAAAGATGTGACACTCTATAAAGGGACTAGAGTTGACATGTGCAAAGTCGTATTGCCCTGTGCAGACGTGTTGTGTGACAACATCAGCAGACAACACTGATCCAAATCCGTATGTCTTAAGTAAGCCGCTAAAATGCCCATCAACGAACTCAATCTAATTCTACTTTGAAGGGTGCGCAGTTTACTACGCTGTTCAAATGACTCGATATTCGAGTCTGTATAATAGGCCTAGATGACATGACTTACCAGATACATCATCAATAAGACGTATTTCTTTTTCTTCCGATTGCGCCTCTAGCAGTCGTGATTGGACTTCATATCTCATTTCAGGATGGCCTCAGGAGTGTCTCACACGGCTGGTAGTTCCGCTCTCTCAAAGGTTGTTCTTGATTCCATGCTGCAGGACTCCGACAAGACGAATACCAGCGAAATTATTCAGAATGAATACAAGAGACTGTTCGGACTGACCAATTTCCAAACTGGCAAAGCAGGAACAGATCTAGCTCCTGGTACAGCGAAACAACAATCCAATATTACTGAATGGGAAAATGTAAGTCCAAAGCATCTCTGTTCTGTGCGAATATTTGACTAATACACGAAATGCGGCCCGCTGGCCATTTCCGGCAGTGAAGGATTTCTTGTGGCCCGCGAAACGGTTCTAAAATATTTGCGAATTAAGTAATTATGTAAGTATAGTTCAGGAAGTAAAAAATCCCAGCAAGATGGTAAGTTACAAGTATTAGATAGCTGTCCCTGTGACCACGGCTGTTGAAGTCTCAAACAACTCCTCCACCGATGATTGCCTACATTTCTATTTCTACTTGCATTGTTTTTTTATTTTCTGTATGTGGACAAAAGACTTTCTATCTGGTATACATGCCTCAGGCTCCTTTGCAACACAGTAGTTCATCAGCCGATAATGTCCCTTAAGTCTTATATACAGCCATCTCTGTCTGATGTCTATGCCGCAAGAGAGTCTTGAAAACTTCCGTTGTACAGCGAATTCTTTGTCTACAAACAGTTTGGGCAATGTGGATGTATAATATATGCTGTGGATAGACCTGTAAGCAAACCTGCTGTCTTTGCACTCGTCACAGTATTGTCCTAAACTTAAATCATTTGCAAATAATTTACCACTGTAATTGAAGTTACGATTTACGACCATTGCATTGTAAATACTACATGGAAAATTGCATGATTCTAGAACAGAATATATAGTTGACCCGCCAATGTTTTATACCAAATATTGCCCCTCAATAACCGTTTCCTTCAGATGCTTTTAATGTCTCAGACCGTCCCTTCTGCTTCAGATGTCTGCATTCCGACTCAGACCGTCCCTTTTGCTTCAGATGCCTGCATTCTGACTCAGACCGTCCCTTTTGCTTCAGATGCCTGCATTCTGACTCAGACCGTCCCTTTTGCTTCAGATGGCTGCATTCTGACTCAGACCGTCCCGTTTGCTTCAGATGTCTGCATTCTGAGTCAGACCGTCCCGTTTGCTTCAGATGTCTGCATTCTGACTCAGACCGTCCCTTTTGCTTCAGATGTCTGCATTCCGACTCAGACCGTCCCTTCTGCTTCAGATGTCTGCATTCTGTCTCAGACCGTCCCTTTTGCTTCAGATGTCTGCATTCTGTCTCAGACCGTCCTTTTTGCTTCAGATGCCTGCATTCTGACTCAGACCGTCCCGTTTGCTTCAGATGTATGCATTCTGACTCAGACCGTCCCGTTTGCTTCAGATGTCGGCATTCTGAGTCAGACCGTCCCGTTTGCTTCAGATGTTTGTAATCTGCCTCAGACCGTCCCGTTTGCTTCAGATGTCTGCATTCTGACTCAGACCGTCCCTTTTGCTTCAGATGTCTGCATTCCGACTCAGACCGTCCCGTTTGCTTCAGATGGCTGTAATCTGTATCAGACCGTTCTGTTTGCTTCAGATGTCTGCATTATGACTCAGACCGTCCCTTCTGCTTCAGATGTTTGTAATCTGCCTTAGACCGTCCCTTCTGCTTCAGATGTCTGCATTCCGACTCAGACCGTCCCGTTTGCTTCAGATGCCTGCATTCTGTCTCAGACCGTCCCGCTTGCTTCAGATGTCTGCATTCTGACTCAGACCGTCCCTACTGCTTCAGATGTCTGCATTCTGACTCAGACCGTCCGGTTTGCTTCAGATGTCTGCATTCTGACTCAGACCGTCCCTTTTGCTTCAGATGTTTGCATTTTGCCTCAGACCGTCCCTTCTGCTTCAGATGGCTGCATTCTGACTCAGACCGTCCCGTTTGCTTCAGATGTCGGCATTCTGAGTCAGACCGTCCCGTTTGCTTCAGATGTTTGTAATCTGCCTCAGACCGTCCCGTTTGCTTCAGATGTTTGTAATCTGCCTCAGACCGTCCCTTCTGCTTCAGATGGTTGTAATCTGTCTCAGACCGTCCCTTCTGCTTCAGATGTCTGCATTCCGACTCAGACCGTCCCTTTTGCTTCAGATGCCTGCATTCCGACTCAGACCGTCCCGTTTGCTTCAGATGTCTGCATTCTGAGTCAGACCGTCCCGTTTGCTTCAGATGTCGGCATTCTGTCTCAGACCGTCCCGTTTGCTTCAGATGTTTGTAATCTGCCTCAGACCGTCCCGTTTGCTTCAGATGTCGGCATTCTGACTCAGACCGTCCCTTCTCCTTTAGATGTCGGCATTCTGACTCAGACCGTCCCTTTTGCTTCAGATGTTTGTAATCTGCCTTAGACCGTCCCTTCTGCTTCAGATGGTTGTAATCTGCCTCAGACCGTCCCTACTGCTTCAGATGCCTGTAATCTGTCTTAGACCGTCCCTTCTGCTTCAGATGCCTGCAATATGACTCAGACCGTCCCGTTTGCTTCAGATGTCTGCATTCTGACTCAGACCGTCCCTTCTGCTTCAGATGTCGGCATTCTGTCTCAGACCGTCCCGTTTGCTTCAGATGTCGGCATTCTGTCTCAGACTGTCCCTTCTGCTTCAGATGGTTGTAATCTGTCTCAGACCGTCCCTTCTGATTCAGATGTCTGCATTCTGACTCAGACCGTCCGGTTTGCTTCAGATGTCTGCATTCCGACTCAGATCGTCCCTTCTGCTTCAGATGTCGGCATTCTGACTCAGACCGTCCCTTCTGCTTCAGATGTATACATTCTGACTCAGACCGTCCCTTTTGCTTCAGATGTCTGCGTTCTGCCTCAGACCGTCCCATCTGCTTCAGATGTCTGCATTCTGCCTCAGACCGTCCTTTTTGCTTCAGATGTCTGCATTCTGCCTCAGATTGTCCCTTTTGCTTCAGATGTTTGTAATCTGCCTCAGACCGTCCCGTTTGCTTCAGATGTCGGCATTCTGACTCAGACCGTCCCTTCTGCTTCAGATGGTTGTAATCTGTCTCAGACCGTCCCGTTTGCTTCAGATGTCTGCATTCTGACTCAGACCGTCCCGTTTGCTTCAGATGTATGCATTCTGACTCAGACCGTCCCTTCTGCTTCAGATGGTTGTAATCTGCCTCAGACCGTCCCTTCTGCTTCAGATGTCTGCATTCTGACTCAGACCGTCCCTTCTGCTTCAGATGTATGCATTCTGACTCAGACCGTCCCTTCTGCTTCAGATGGTTGTAATCTGCCTCAGACCGTCCCGTTTGCTTCAGATGTCTGCATTCTGCCTCAGATTGTCCCTTTTGCTTCAGATGTTTGTAATCTGTCTTAGACCGTCCCTTCTGCTTCAGATGCTTGTAATCTGTTTCAGACCGTCCCGTTTGTTTCAGATGTATGCATTCTGACTCAGACCGTCCCTTCTGCTTCAGATGGTTGTAATCTGTCTCAGACCGTCCCGTTTCCTTCAGATGTCTGCATTCTGACTCAGACCGTCCCGTTTGCTTCAGATGTCTGCATTCTGCCTCAGATTGTCCCTTCTGCTTCAGATGGTTGTAATCTGTCTCAGACCGTCCCGTTTGCTTCAGATGTATGCATTCTGACTCAGACCGTCCCGTCTGCTTCAGATGGTTGTAATCTGCCTCAGACCGTCCCGTTTGCTTCAGATGTCTGCATTCTGACTCAGACCGTCCCGTTTGCTTCAGATGTTTGTAATCTGCCTAAGACCGTCCCTTCTGCTTCAGATGCTTGTAATCTGCCTCAGACCGTCCCGTTTGCTTCAGATGTTTGTAATCTGCCTCAGATTGTCCCTTTTGCTTCAGATGTTTGTAATCTGTTTCAGACCGTCCCGTTTTGTTTCTCAAACTTCCTTTATGTCATTTTACAGACTCTCGGTGCACGACAAAAGAACGCTTATGCTGTGTTTGTGAAAGATTCCTTGAAAACTTCCTTCATGAACAAAGTCAACGCATATGAGAAATCGCGAGCTATCAAGCACGATGCAAAGGCAGCGGCGAAGGCGGTAGCTGCCAAGAACATCGCCGGATTCAAGACGTCGGACAAGTCCAAGGCCCATTTCAAGAACGTAAAAGAAGTGCAGAAAGCCAAGATGCAGATGAAGACGCAGGCAGTGTTGAAGCACTGGAAACTTCAGACGGCCAATGCGAAGGCTGCAGCAGACAAGGCGGTTTCCAAGTCGACGAAGCCGTCCACCAAGAGCAAGTTGATTGCAGTTCTAACACCGACAAAGAAGAAGGGTATGCTCTACACTTCTCAATTGAAGGGACAGAAGACTGCTGCGGACACAGCAAAGGCTCCGCCGAAGAAGGATACGTCCATGTGGGGCAAATACAAAGGTTCAATCAATAACAAATGGTCTGCGGTGTCAGCCTTCCAGAAAGCGACGGCTGATAAAACAGCAGCTTCCAATACCGCTTCCATCACCGCCAAGTATCAGAGCTCGAAATCTGGTGCCTCTTCCTCTTTGTCATTATCAAGGTCTTCATCTACCGTGTCGACAACAACTGCTGCAAAGACTACCACCCCAGCTGCAATGAAGGCGAAGGCACAGGCCATGTTGACGGCGATGAAGAAGACGGTGGTCGCGTAAGTAGAGTGAAGCATATGAGAGCTTTGTAATAACCCCAAAAATTAGTAAACAAAAAAAACCAGGATACGATATTTTCTATAGACAAACCGAACTGTCATCAAAGTCGCAGTTATTGTCACCAGGCGCATGCAAAATTCAAATTCAACAACACACGCATTCACAATCGAGAGGTCATAGATATCCAGACTATGCGCTATTGCATAGAAATAAACTGTTTATCTGAACTTCGCTAGAATGGAAATTGACTCAAGGTCGCGGCACATCCAAGGGAACTAAGTTGTGGCATGAATAACCATTTAAAACCTTCGATTTACTCATGTGACTGATTCTAACCCAATGATACAGACGTTGGCAGGTGCATCTAAGTGAAAATGCGTGCGATTTATGTGCCGTTATTGTGCATTGCATGAAGCTTAATTTCCATTCCAGAGGTTGTCAATTTCTATGCGCTATTGATGTCGCAACATCCTTTACTATGAATGATTTAGATACCTTAGAATGCACTTCAAGGTCAACTTACACAAACCGATTGATATGAAAGCTTAACTTGATTCCCTACTGCATCCCATTTCAAATGAAAAGTTTTCTCATAAATGAATCTTGTTCGATACTCACGTTCATTATCGTAACATTGTCACTAATGTACACCGCTTGACAGGCACAACTGTTAGTGATATTTAGCGATCCCTATCATTGAAATATCTTCCATTCATCTAAAGATCATTAACTAAATGCCTTCATCTAACTTGCAGAGTCACTCAGCGTGCTAAGGACTGGCTTACAAAGCTCAAGATGCAACTGTCAAAGATGGCAGCCAAGGCAAAATACAACACTCGAGTTGGAAAGGCGTTCAGTCCTCCGAAACCAGTGACTGTCCCAGTTGAAGGGTGCACGGACGCCAGTGCTCGTCAAGAGGACGAAGCGTACACGACAGCGGGCCCTGTCGGCATCATGACTCAAGATACAACCATCCAGAAGGCTAGTCAGATCAGCATTGGCCTTGTGGATGGAGGTAAGTTACAATAACTGTCATATGAAGCAACCAGCATTTACTTTAATCATAGAGTAAGGATATATAGGTAGCGTGTCGACTCAGAAAAGTATCTGTATACAGTGAAAATTTGTATATCAAAAGAGTCAGCCTTTTGTGTAGATTGCGTTTCCGTGGTTCAAGATATTATTTGAGCACATTTGAAAAAAGTCAAAATTTGCCAATTTATGTACTACCGAGAGTAGCATGAAACATGTTGGATAGCAAAAGGAATGAATATTTGATAATGAGCATTCTAACTAAGCGGAAATCAAGCTGGTTATCAGGGGAATCTAATGAACTGTATTATAATGGAAGTCTTCATGAAAAAGTCGCGATATTATTCGTGCTTTCTTGGCTCAAATATAAGTTTTTCATTCAATTTTCACCGGCATGATTTCATGATTCACTAAATTCATGTTTCATTTCTACAATCTGAATAGTGATGTGGACCCATTTACATCTTTCAAAGTTAATTAAAATCATTGTCTTTGATTATGTGATTTTGATGTGCCATATGTCAAGTTGCCTGTGATATGATCACGCTTAAGAAAATACTCAGAGGTTAAGCATGAAAGCAATAGGAACACATCGAATTGCTAATTCAGCAAACATTAAATCTCCAAGGCTGTCATGAGAATCTGTAAAATGCCATCATTCCTTATGCATTTCTATCATGATCACTCAATTCCGTGGCAATTTCTTCAAAACTGCAAAAATTTGAATATCTCACATTTGGTGACAATTCCGACTGTATCTCCCTTGAGTTCATTTAATAAAATTGAAAGTGTATACACATTGGGGATTTAATATATGCGGAGTTACCACTCTACCTGATATACCTACTCTATGCCTTTAATGACATCCAACGCTCCATTATCGACGATAACCAGTATGGTGAAAGTCTGTTCTTTCAATTGAGTCATAATTTCTCATGTCTCACCTTCACTTGTCATTCGATCGAGATTCGTGAGAGAAGTTATCAAACGTATGAATGGGATACTAAGTCCACAGTCAATCTGCATCTATTCACATTCATCATGATTTCCTAATCAACATGTCACTACCATGCGTCAGTTTCCGAAGATTCAGAATTCCTTTCAAAAATGTGGACGGTCAAAAACAAATTCAGGTAATTCAGAGCACGACTGGTTCATCCACAGGGAGAAAGGAGTGAATAGTTTGTCCTGAAGCACAAATCGCATAAACCGCATACTTGAGGAAGAACCGCATCAACTTGAGCTCTTCAAGCAATGAGAGACTGCTGCACATTCTTGATGTCAATTTCTGATACTTCCCAATGGATTTCAGATATCTATTTGCATTCTCAGCTCCCAAGATATCTGAAACTCGACTTGAAATGTCTAAAATTCATTTAGAATCATAGAAATTAACAATACCATAGAAAGTCATAGAATGGAAATTGCATGAAAATTATGGCACAGGCCGGGGGAACTTACTGTAGTTGGGGCAAAATGCAAATTGTGCGATCTGGCTTCCAAGTTTTTTGATTGGCATTTATATTTATCAAGTCAATTCTTGATCTGGATTGTTGCCCCTAGTCCAAAGATCATGTACACAAAAGCAATAGTAAATTTACAAAATGCTGCGCCGACAGTATGACAAAGAAGGAAATCCTTTTAAACGTTCTGTACGTTCATCATTTTGAAATAGCGCTCCGATTATCTATCAAGAGTATAATCACACTCTTATGCAACTTGCAATGTCGATTTACAGAACATGCATAACTCCAGCTTGAAATCAGAGGCCAAGAAACCCTAGAGTACTCATTTTACTTTAAAGTTCACTAATTTAATTTAATTAATTAATTTAATTCACTAATTCACTAAATTTGAATAATTTTAAAAATATCTACATGCATTCGAATATCAGCTTCCAAATGTATCACATGTGCACATGTGTCATTCAATGATTAAATGAAAAGTTCCAGCGACATTTCATTTATTTGAGAAATGACTGTCGGTAAAGAAACTTTCAATGTGTTTATTCCAGAAAAGCGCTAGGTTTCTTTGCCGCTTGAAGAAGAAATTATCCAATAATTAGACTTTCTATCTGTGAATTCTTCAGATGTTGTTACAAACAGCACACCGACCACTTTCAATTATGATTCTGTGAACCAATTTTATATTCACATTCCAATATTGAAAAATTGGAAAATAGTTGTCAATGACTGCTACAAATAGACACAGCATATTAATCCATGGAATAGTAGGCTATTTCACATGAAACAATGCCGCCATCTCACTTGCAATTCTCTTCATGAAAATCCTGTAATTAGGCGTCAACAACTTCCACAACCAACTTGGCAAATAGTTTCACTATGATACAATGTTTTACATCGAATCTGATCTACAAACCATAGATTTTTCCATGTGCCATCATTGTACATAGGCAAGATATCAAACTTCCATTCTAGTGTACTATTATCCACTTCTATGTTTAGAATCATCCTTGAAGATAGACTTGTAGATATGTTTATTACAGAATAGCTTTCAGTGCTTCCACCATAATGGAAATAACTGTCTATGTTATTTGAATCACGAGACACAAAGCGTCGAGTGCCTTAAATAACATACACTGAAAATCGCTGGATACGAAAATTCACATACAATTTGAAACTATCACTTGCTAAGAGATTCTCCTATGTTTACAGAGATCTGGCATGCCTTTCATACGAAAGCTCGCTTACTTTCGTAAGTGATTGGCGTGTAGCGATACGAACTATTATTTATGTGATTGGCTGCTTTACGATGAACTACGAGTTGTTGGTATTTTTTATATAAGAGGCCCGATGCAAATTGTATCCTCATTCGTATATCTTTCGTATGTAGAGCTTTAAGTCACATAACAAATTTTTTCAGTGATATCAGTCGTGAATATTTCTTTTTTCATTGTGTGGTATTTAACTAGGTTAGATTTACTGTGATTTTTATGCTGTATGTCGATATACTTGAGTAGTAACATTAACAGGACGCTTGGTTTATCATAATGAACCACGTGATGATTGACATCAATTCAAATCATTCATATGTTATCTTTTTTTTAATGTGTTTTTTTTCGTTTTTTTCATAGCTTATTACCATTCTTAAATTTTCCAATATTGTTTGTTGTGACATTTATAGATTGAGTTGAAATGCCTTAGACTTGATGTATTACAATCGATTCAGTATTGAAAGTATGACTCTTGCTGTCATTATCTCAATTCTTACATTTCAGTAGTACCATAAATGTGATCTTTTTGACAAAAAGGCCTTAAATTTAAATTATTTATTTAATCATGATGCTGCTTCTTCACATTGTGCTGGTATGGCTTAGTATGTAAAAGCATACCACATATGAAATAGCATACGAAAAGATGTAAATACAAAACCAGATACTAAAAAAAAACAAATTATTTACATAAATTCGTATGTGATTGGTGTTGAGCGATTTACAGTGTATGTCCATGAAGCTTCATTGATTCCATCTCAGGAAAATGAGCATGCATAAAGAAGATTATTCATTATTTATCATATCAGATAGAAAACTCTAGTTATCTCAATGAACTATTTTGAGCGGCAAATTTGCTAAAACACAATCTATAGTTGACCAGGCAAGAAATCATATTTAATGATAGCTATATAGTGTAGACAGTGAATTCAATGGCAGGTGGAGACACGCCAAGTTATGCGGTGTATGATATTGAGTTCTTGGCATCAGTGATCTAAATACATTCAACACACAGATTGTCCTTGCAAGAACCACTTTTTAAATGCATTGATAAAGATGCAATGAACTGCAAAAATCATGATGGAAATGCACAGAAACCAAATATCCGCCAAAACAATTGTCTGCAGTGCTAGATCTGCCTGAGATCCTTTTGTTACGATGAACATCAAGAGCGGCCTTGTTTCTTTTTGTGTCAGATAAGTTTGACTCCTCTAGTTCAGCCTCATTTTCTTAGACATTCATAATCATCCTTTGTGCTGCCTCTATTTGAGGAGTACATGATGCCTAATCAACAAAACTGCATGTAAACTCTACCAAACTCTCCATCTTGTTCACTTTTAGATGACAAAGTGACCAACCTGCTCACTGTGGACACTGCCACCAAAACAGACGGATCGTCGGCGTCTCATGCAACAATCGGAAACGAGCTGACGTCCAGCGGTATCAAAATGCTGGGACGGGCCATCGCTGCCACAACATTCGGAGGATTAGAGGCTTCGTTGAGTGTTGAGAAACAGAATCCAAAGGACATGCTTCTCCTTCGCTCATTGATCAGAAATCTCACCTCGACCGTGGTGAGTATTGAAAAATTATTTTCAACAAAAGCAGTTAATGTGCAGAGTGCTTGATGAGCCGATTCCCCTGCTAAATGAGTCGATTCCCCTGCTGAATGAGTTGATTCCCCTGCTGAATGAGTTGATTCCCCTGCTGAATGAGTCGATTCCCCTGCTGAATGAGTCGATTCCCCTGCTGAATGAGTCGATTCCCCTGCTGAATGAGTCGATTCCCCTGCTGAATGAGTCGATTCCCCTGCTGAATGAGTCGATTCCCCTGCTGAATGAGTCGATTCCCCTGCTGAATGAGTCGATTCCCCTGCTGAATGAGTCGATTCCCCTGCTGAATGAGTCGATTCCCCTGCTGAATGAGTCGATTCCCCTGCTGAATGAGTCGATTCCCCTGCTGAATGAGTTGATTCCCCTGTTGAATGAGTCGATTCCCCTGCTGAATGAGTCGATTACTGTTGATTTAGGAAATTGATAGCTGCATTGTCAGATTTGATCATGTTATTGTCATTTCCGCTGTTTGGCGCTGAATTCAATCAATTCTTTCCAGTTGGCGGAGATTATGTCGAAGATCTTCAACGGTGGATTTGGTCTGGATTTGGATAATTTTGACTTAAAATTGAGTGGAAGATTCTCTTGGCCGCAGAACAATCTGGTCATTTTCGAGTATCGCTGGAATTTCTTGGCCGGCGGTATTGTGCCCGTAGAATTCAGTGAGTTTTGAAAAGAAGATATGCCTGTTGTCAAAACTTCCACTAATTGATTCACCACTAGATAAATATCTAATTCGTCGCACTACTTATCAGATTTTCGTAGCAATAGTAACTAATGTCCGCAAATTTTGCCAGGGCTCTTCAATGTCTCTACGTTTTCAGGATTTGGTGCTGGTGCCTATTTTGCTCTGAGTATTCTGATTGAGGCAAAGGTTTTGGCTATGGAAGTGAATATAACAGCCACTCCGATTATGGGAGTATTAGTATGGGGCGCGTTGAGGATTGGAGAAGGTTTGTCCGTTGAAGTGGAAATCATTGGCAAAATATGCGAACTCCAGTTCCCCGGGAAAGCAGATTTGATTCTGAAGAAATTCCCACCTGGAGTCAAGTAAGTACTATCTAAAACCCGTCGGCAGCCGAGACTTAATTACGTAACAAATTAATAACTTACTTACTGACATTCTATGGTGTCAAGCAAGCAACTGGCAGGCTAGAAATACATCCATCCCAATGATGACTTTCTATGGTATTAAACAAGGGAGATTGTTGACCGGCTAGAAATACATCCATCCCAATGATGACTTTCTATGGTATTAAACAAGGGAGATTTTTGATCGGTTAGAAATACATCCATCCCAATGATGACTTTCTATGGTATTAAACAAGGGAGTTGACCGGCTAGAAATACATCTATCCCAATGATGACGTTCTATGGTATTAAACAAGGGAGATTGTTGACCGGCTAGAAATACATCCATCCCAATGATGACTTTCTATGGTATTAAACAAGGGAGATTGTTGACCGGCTAGAAATACATCCATCCCAATGATGACTTTCTATGATATAAAACAAGGGAGTTGACCGGCTAGAAATACATCCATCCCAATGATGACTTTCTATGGTATTAAACAAGGGAGATTGTTGACCGGCTAGAAATACATCCATCCCAATGATGACTTTCTATGGTATTAAACAAGGGAGATTGTTGACCGGCTAGAAATACATCTATCCCAATGATGACTTTCTATGGTATTAAACAAGGGAGATTGTTGACCGGTTAGAAATACATCCATCCCAATGATGACTTTCTATGGTATTAAACAAGGGAGATTGTTGACCGGCTAGAAATACATCCATCCCAATGATGACTTTCTATGGTATTAAACAGGGGAGATTGTTCACCGGTTAGAAATATATCCCTCCCAATGATGACTTTCTATGGTATTAAACAAGGGAGATTTTTGATCGGTTAGAAATACATCCATCCCAATGATGACTTTCTATGATATAAAACAAGGGAGTTGACCGGCTAGAAATACATCTATCCCAATGATGACTTTCTATGGTATTAAACAAGGGAGATTTTTGACCAGCTAGAAATACATCCATCCCAATGATGACTTTCCCAATTTTCTTGACAGGTTTGCCATGGATATGGTCATGATTCCAATTCAACTGATCCTCAAAGTGAACGTCAAGGCCGGATTTGGCCCTTTGCAGACCACACTCTTCTCTGCCAATATCTGGACATATACTACATCTCCGATCACCAAGAAAGATTTCATCAAGTTCGGAGATAAGAAAGAAGATAAAACGCCGCCGGCCATGGGCTCAGCCACAGGACAAGGCACAAATACACGAAGACGTGCAGTAAGCGGCGAAGTTGCCTGCAACGTAATTCAGCTGGAAGGGCGAGATATTTACGAACCTGCGTTCCAGATCTCATTCCGTGGTGAAGATGATTCCGGCGAGGTAAGCTTTTCGCTGAGGAGGAGCAGTAGCCACAAAATTATTCTTCCTCTTCATAATAACGATGGCAAATAGTACTGTCTTGTATTGGATAGAAGTAGTATCAGTTAATAAGACTTTCTAATACGAGTTCGAACTTACATAAACCAATCATAACGAAGTATTCAATTTTCCGCACATTGTATTCAAGTCGTAAAATAAATCACTTTTCCAAATTATCCAATACTGAATCATAATGCCATCAAACATCAAGTGACAAGATGAAGCTAATGATGCCAATGAAATGCTAAAATGCTGTCATTTGGCTACTGTCATAAGGAAGGATCATCTTTTGAAAAAAATTGTTCAACCAATCTGCTTGCACTTTTAGATTGCCAACTCGCAACCATTTCAGAAAATGTAGATCCTAAAATCTTTCATCAACGTCTTCTTTTATAAAGTTCAATTTGCCAATCATACTACTCATATAATCATGTACTCATATACTACTCTAAGTTCAGTCAAGTGAGAAAAAATGTACAGCCATATTTGTGTAATCTACATATAGTCAGAGATGAGAGCTACATGTTGATGCTAAATTTAAGAATTTCTGTTGACGTCTTCATGAATTAAGCAATGACATGTGCAGAAAATACTACTTCTAGTAATCAGTAGTACCTGACAAAAATTACCAAGTTATTCAGAAAAGTTGTACAAACTTTTGGCTGATGTTTTCATCAAATGAAGTTAATTTGCATCATGTTAATGTGAATTTTAGCAAAATTGACCGACGTCCTGATTTACTGTAACGATTTGAAATTTTCTATTTTTCACGAAAAATGGAGTTGATTCCGACAAATCGTTATGATTTATGATGATATAGTGAGTATTATCCTTCACATATTTTTCAACAGACCCATTAAATCATATATCAATCGACTCGTCTTGATGAGACAATTAATCTGATAACAGAATTATATAGACCTGATGACTCCTCTTCCGTTTAAAGTTGGAAAAAAGGAGTGATACGCAATATAAAATACCTATAAGGTGCGCTGTATGTGGCATATCATCTGAGTTATATTACTCAGACTTATGCTAGATGGGTGTGAGTTTTTCACCCTGAATTCTTCCCAGTTAGAGTCAAAGTCACGATGAATGGATTCAGACGCTTTCTCGCAATAAAATCCGAGACCAAACCTTACACAAACATTTTCGACGTGACAAGTCACAATACACTCTTTCGGCGAAACCCGAATTCCGCCGAACTTCATGTAGGTTTTATAAAAATCTCGCATGTAGGTTCGATAGCCGCTCTCCAGCTCAATGCCAAAACAACTATCAGCTTTTCCGATAGCTTCGAAAGCTTCAATAAATGGCTTGTATGCTTCCACTTCAGACGCCGTCGATGTTATTCAATAGCTTTTCCACCAAATTTCCCGTAAAATCTCGATCCACGTCAATTTTGGAAGGTTGGCGTTTGGCACCTCTCCATTATTTTAATAGCTATTGAAAAACTTCGCTGCTATTCCGATCAGTAAATGCAATTCCGCGGGTGGACACTTCTCCAACACGCTGACACCGTCAGGAAATCGATAGACGGGAGATGGAGGGAGTTCACATCAGGCGCACGGATGGTAGAACCCATGCTCCATCAAACCTAATAGGATAAAAGCCAGCTTAAAGTCACACTAGGTGACATGCCACGTGTAATTCACGCGTAATTGCGGAACACCCCAAACATCCGTGGTTAAGGACATTCTATTCTTCTACCCGCGTACATACGCGCTGCACTAAGAGTCAGAAATCACTTGATCTGATGCTGTTAAAACATGGGGAATGTTTATGAATATGCGCGGGCGAGCGGTTATAGTTTGCGCGTCGTCTACGGTTGTCTGCGTTGCCGCTTGAACCATGGATGAGCCGCGTAGCATGTTCTGTCTTCCCTGAGCATGAAATTGAGGTTCTATCACATTGTTTAGCCTCTGATACATGCAGACACATGAGACGCAAAGTCTATATAACAGGACTGCCGACAGATGTTGCAGCAATGTCACGCACAGCCACGGTTGTTTGGGGTCATGTGTAATTACGCGTAGTTTACGCGTGAATTACGCGTAATTGAGCGTGGCATGTCACCTAGTGCACGTGCTGTTACCACAGGATGCAATATTGACTCCAGCTCTGTGATAATATAAAGTACTCTACAAATTGTCAAGAGGTTCCGGAAATTTTCCTGCACAACATGTGTGATGGCCAAAATGAAGATATTCTTGACATCACTGTCTTTAAACACCTTTTTCTTTAAGCAGCGTTCTGCTCAAGTGCATTTCCTTCGGTAGACCTACTAGTCTGCATAGTCAACCACACCTTGAGAAAATTTCGTTCACCATCCATTCCAATTTTGTGAAGTATTCCTTCATTTCCAATAGGCATACCTAGGCGATGAATCACACAACGAACCAAAAGCCTGCTTTGCAGTGTTTCCTTATTGCTTTCTCTGAAATGAGGATTCTGGATTGTAAAATGATCATCAAGTTGATGAAACTTTTCGTTTAAAAGCTGTCCACGTCCCATTTCAGCTGCATTTCTCTCCCGGCAGAAGATCGGATTTGACCTGATGAGTCTCTGATTTGGTTGGTAATGAGACTGGAGCTATTTTGAATATCCCTCAAATCTGAATCGCAGATAATTTGTTATCAGTCCCTTTGTTTTCATTTCTTTCTGGAGAAGTGAGTCACTAGAGGAGATCTTCCTGTTGGTTGAGATAATGAACTTGAACCAGAAGTTTGAGTTTTGGTGCATCTG
Source organism: Prostheceraeus crozeri (assembly GCA_907163375.1). Lineage (NCBI taxonomy): Eukaryota > Metazoa > Platyhelminthes > Polycladida > Euryleptidae > Prostheceraeus > Prostheceraeus crozeri. The sequence goes on from CAJQUW010003941.1 coordinate 218,233, forward strand.
ACTGATTATTCTCTTAAATTTTGTGGGCAAACTTCTTCAAACTTTCCATTTTAATTGCTTGTGTTCATAAATGAGAGACTCCTCTTGAAATGAAGCTGAAGCAATGACTGCAAACCTTGATGGACCACCGTTTTTCGGGCTGATTGAATTGACGACCTTCCTATTTTGCAAGCCATGCAAGTTCACAATTCTTGGCTTTGAGTAATCGATCTCAAAGGCTTGAATTTTCAATAGTCAAATAGCTGTATTTTTTGTTTATTAAAACAACCTTTTCTGCACTTGTGTAAAACAGGTTAGGCAGACAACGGTAGGAAGCCTCTGATCATTTGCATCATCTCCTTTAAAAGCATTCTTCTATTGTATCATGTATCATGTATCACACTCGATACATACTTGATGGCAAATTGGTTAGAACATCACTCTTAGAATCTGAATTACGTGAGTTCGAATCCTCTCGATGGATGAGTAGTTTTCTTGATGGCAAATTGGTTCACGAGTTGGAAGTATTTCAGAATCATTTTACTTTAGTATAAATTATAAATTGCTTGGGGTGTGGTTTTGTTTCTTAATTAACGGACTATTTCTTATGTGTCTGCTTTTGGAGACATCGCATTTCAGACTGACCAATCAGCATTTTTACATCCCAACATCAACCGAATTTTCTCTAATAATAAATATAAATGCAACCGAGATGCAAAGAGTGATATAATAATATGCTCACCAATATCTTTGAAGCTGTAAATTCTGAATCATGAATCAAAAAAGTGACTCCGTCCAAATGTGAATACACTAGAGATAGGAATATTAATAGCAATGTAAACGAGCTTTGATCAGCAAATGTTTAAACAATTTTGATTTGTAGGTAATAAATCTTCAAAATACCAAAATAAATGGCATGAAAATGTATAACAAAATAAATATTTCCAGATGCATACATATAGTTCTTCGCTGCTTATTGAAATATTGTCTCACATCTATAAGATAACATCCGTTTTTACGTGAACATCAATACATGAAAGTTAAGAAAAAAGTGATTAAGAACTGTACACGTTTGGTCATGACATGCTTGATAGATAATCAGTGCAATAGCTTTTAACACAAGTCTGAGTTATCTATCCCACACGCTATCTACTCCAATTACACGTAATTGTCGCGTTGAGATGAATCGAATAAAATGTCATTTTGCGTATTCATTTGTAGATGATATGCCACATACAGTGCACCTTATAGGTGTTTTATATTGAGTATTACTCAATTTTCCAACTTCTAACGGAAGAGGGGTCAGCAGATATATATAATTCTGTCATCAGATTAATTGTCTCACCAAAGGCATGAGCCATGAGTATACACTAAGTAATATTCTGTCCAGATCTTCTACAAATTTTAGAACTGTATTTTTGACGTTTTAAAGTTTCGAGCACACGCAATATATTTCACATGTATACATAAATACGAATTGTTTATTAAACCATTTGTTTTCTGTTGTAACTACTTCATGTAGATTAGAATCTTAGTCTACACATTATCGCTGGCATACATCGGATGTGTGAACATGCATTAGTATACATTATAAGTACGGCATTGTATTATGCATGTACACATGCATGTGTGCGTGTATTTGTATACATAGCCTAGGGAAAGGACCTACATTTTCTACACAGATCATCTAAGAAGAGCATCCGTCACTGTTTCAGCTCCTAGCATAAGTCTGAGTAATAACTCAGATGATATTTCACATACAGTGCACCTTATAGCTATTTTATATTGAGTATCACTCCTTTTTTCCAACTTTAAACGGAAGAGGGGTCATCAGATCTATATAATTCTGTTATCAGATTAATTGTCTCATCAAGACGAGTCCATTGATATATGATTTAATGGGTCTGTTGAAAAATATGTGAAGGATAATGCTCACTATATCATCATCAATCATAACGACTCGTCGGAATCAACCCCAGTGTTCGTGAAAAATAGAAAATTTCAAATCGTTACAGTAAATCAGGATGTCGGTCAATTTTGCTAAAATTCACATCAACATGATGCAAATTAACTGCATTTGATGAAAACATCAACCAAAAGTTTGTACAATTTTTCTGAATAACTTGGTAATTTTTGTCAGGTACTACTGATTAGTAAAAGTAGTATTTTCTGCACATGTCATTGCTTAATTCATGAAGACGTCAACAGAAATTCTTAAATTTAGTATCAACATGTAGCTCTCATCTCTGACTATATGTAGACTACACATATATGGCTGTACATTTTTCTCTCTTGAATGAATCAATTGAAGAGAATGTCCATATCAAGTGAGAAAATGTCATGAGTAGTATGATTGGTAAATTGAACTTTAAGGCAGAAGACGTCGATGAAAGATTTTGAGATCTACATTTTCTGAAATGGTTGCAAGTTGGCAATCTAAAAGTGCAAGCAGATTGGTTGAACAATTTTTTTCAAAAGATGATAATAATTTCTTAAATGATAAAATCAGTTATCATTCATGAGATGCCGGTTTTGATGTGCTACATATTCCTCATCAATATTCCATAGATATCTGGAATACACAGCTTTCTCGTCGGTTCATGCATTAAATCATGGACAGAATTTAACATTTAGAAGAAGTGAAATGGCTTAAGCAACAGAATTCAATAGCTTGACGAAAACCTTGATGTCTGCTTATAGATCAGGTGACTATCAAGATTTATGCACCATGAAGACGACATTGACAACATAAACAGAGCATATGATAAGACTTACAATTTGATCTTCGTGACAAACTCATCATCTTAAGTTCAGAATGTCGTTACAAATCTCTGACGACTCAATGTTGAACTTCCATCAGGTACGGTACTTCCTCGACGTTGGTACAGCGCCAGGCGGCAGTGATGTTTTCTTGGACAAAGAACTCGGCGGTCCAACAACCATTGGTGAGGAGTGGATTGAACAGCATTCACGTCCGCTCTACTTTACCATCAAAGGACGGAATTCCGGAGGTGGAGAAGCGAAGATTCATTGCAGTGTTCCCGCCTGGGATGTCACACTACCCACTGGCAGGATGAGGAACGATTTCGGGACCTCCAGCAACCCTGGGTACATGTCCGGAACTTTTACAGGTGAGAGGATTATCCGATGCTCATTTTCATATCTAGAAAGAGAGATGTAGAATTACCTGTCCATGCGCATCCTGTATACATGACATTGAATGGGAAGTTTCATTGACCAAGGACTGTACAGCTGGCCAAGGACTGTAAAGTTGACCAAGGACTGCACAGTTGAACAAGAACTGTACAGTTGACCAAGGACTGCACAGTTGAACAAGAACTGTACAGTTGAACAAGAACTGTACAGTTGAACAAGGACTGCACAGTTGAACAAGGACTGCACAGTTGAACAAGAACTGTACAGTTGAACAAGGACTTCACAGTTGAACAAGGACTGTAAAGTTGACCAAGGACTGCACAGTTGAACAAGAACTGTACAGTTGAACAAGAACTGTACAGTTGAACAAGGACTGTACAGTTGAACAAGGACTGCACAGTTGAACAATGACTCTAAAGTGCTGACCAGGGGACTGTAAAGTTGAACAGGGACTGTTAAGTGCTGGCCAAGGACTGCACAGTTGAACAAGGACTGTACAGTTGAACAAGGACTTCACAGTTGAACAAGGACTGTAAAATTGACCAAGGACTGCACAGTTGAACAAGAACTGTACAGTTGAACAAGAACTGTACAGTTGAACAAGGACTGTACAGTTGAACAAGGACTGCACAGTTGAACAAGAACTGTACAGTTGAACAAGGACTCTAAAGTGCTGACCAGGGACTGTAAAGTTGAACAGGGACTGGTAAGTGCTGGCCAAGGACTGCACAGTTGAACAAGGACTGTACAGTTGAACAAGGACTTCACAGTTGAACAAGGACTGTAAAGTTGACCAAGGACTGCACAGTTGAACAAGGACTTCACAGTTGAACAAGGACTTCACAGTTGAACAAGAACTGTACAGTTGACCAAGGACTGTACAGTTGACCAAGGACTTCACAGTTGAACAAGGACTTCACAGTTGAACAAGAACTGTACAGTTGACCAAGGACTGTACAGTTGACCAAGGACTTCACAGTTGAACAAGGACTTCACAGTTGAACAAGAACTGTACAGTTGACCAAGGACTGTACAGTTGACCAAGGACTGTACAGTTGAACAAGGACTGTTAAGTGCTGGCCAAGGACTGTGCAGTTGAACAAGGACTGTAAGGTTGACCAAGAACTGTACAGTTGAACAGGGACTCTAAAGTGCTGACCAGGGACTGTACAGTTGAACAGGGACTGTAAATCGCTGACCAAGGACTGTAAAGTTGAACAAGGACTATTAAGTTTGTTTGCATATTTTATTGATGCGCTGTGCACGCTGTGGAGCACTGCGGTGCTTTGTACGATAGTTTTGCATTCTCTTTGAGGGTACTCCGACGAAGTGCTGCGCCATTGACATAGATCCACTCTGCCACCACTATCTTCAGTCATATCACATCCTTGCTCATTTTCAGGCTTTGATGATTCTCCTCTGATTGAAACCAATGTCGGCATCGGTTACGGCAAAGACATCTGGGGCGACAACGTTCTCCGCTGGCAACCATTTACAATGGACAAGAATGATGCAGAAATTGCCGGTGCGTCTGCTCCGAGAGAATTCTTCACCAAGAACGTCGAGGGTCGAGTGGTTGGTTGCGACGTCACGGAATCTACAACCGCTGTCACCGCTGAGGAATGTATGGAGAAATGTCTAGCTCTGCCGAAGATCAACTGCATGTCTCTGAACTACGACCAGTTGTCAACCGGAGTATGTGAATTGTTGTCCAAGATTGAAGGACCACCCAACTGTCGTCTAGAAAAGGCAGAGGGATACTACTACTATGAGCGGAAAGGTCTAGGCTACACCGTTGAATTCGTTTTCGATGGCCTCTGGATGTTCCACAACCAGCTGTCCTATCTCAATGTGGAAATGATCAATTTCTTGAAATACCACAACGTCATTTCCAGCGAAGGTGTGCTCATCGACTTGACACCACCACAAGCAGGTATGATCGAGTATTCAACTTGAATTCTGCAGGAAAATATAGCGTTCACTATCCTTGCTGTTTAAAGTAATCATTAGTAGTATCCCAATAAATCATAATTTGATGGAGAACTTTATTTTCAGGCTGGGGAATGATCAATGTTACCAATGAGATCTTCACCAAGATAGTTTGCAAAGAGCTTTATCCAGTGAACATCAAGTCAGAGATTTGGGACCCGAGATGTCGTGGTCAACATCCATTGGTGATGAACCTTCGTGCTGTAACTGACGGGGGACAATTCCTCAACAGTGTACAACGGTGGTACTCCCAAGACGGAAAAATTGTTTGACAGAGCCAATTCTTACCTAGCTTCCAACTGGGATGGAATACGCGACAATGAGACCGGCGTCTTCAACTATGCGTGGACCGCTGGATTCCAGGTAATTATTGGCATCCGTGACGAAGTATCAAAATATCTGTGATGTAGGTCCCCTCATTTTTAAATAGGTCCTGTCCAAGGATGTGGAGCGGTGCAATTTTACCGCCCCGCTCCACATCACTGGCCCTGTCACATTGACTCAAATAAAGCGAAAGGTCGGATTTCTATGATTCCAACCTACAGTTCGTTTCATAAATCGTTGCACAACCCGAAAAGCTCTTTTATCTCTTGCTTATGCGCATCAAATTTAACCGTAAGCTGCTTAAGCTCATTTAATTGACAACTAAACTCATTCACTTGGTCAGCCGAGACAAATGCTTGGTTTAGGAAACAGTGTGGTGTGCCTAGTTAAATGAAGTAATTAGTGTTAGAAGTTTGTTACTTCATGGTGATATCATAGCTGATCTTGTCATAACTTTCCTCGTCTCTTGTCATCATTGAAATAGTTGCTAAAAGTCTTGTCGATTCACTTATCGGGTGCACCAACTACGACATGATGAGAGACTGCTATTGTTTGTGCATGAACAGGTGGCGAGTCTGACGCTATGTGTGCGCGCAGATCAAGGTTTCAAAATCTTATGACCTCAACCGAGAGAAATGATGACTCATCCGATGGCTGAGTGTGGGAACAATACAAATTTAAAGTTTGTCTTGTCAGTGAACGAATGGGCCGATCGTGATAAACTCACATATTCTTGGAGCTAATAACACTAGCATTCTTTTAGGCCCAAACTTTAATACGCCATCGTTAATACAGCAAATGTTATTAAGTTGTGTGCAATTGACCGTTAAAAACATTTTTAACGCGAAAGTTTTGTAGAATTAGGTAAACGTGTAAATTAAATGAAATTGTTGTCCGAATTCTAAAAAAGAGTTATATCATATTGAAGCTTAACACGAGCCTCATTGAATAGTGGCAATCCTAATTTTCTGTTTTGCGCAGTTTGCTCCGTAGGCATCGGTGAATAAATTTACCAAAAAGACACAACCTAATAGCTTTTCCAAAGTATTGAACACATCATTTCACATGACATAAAGTCTATTGAAATTGAACATCTTCATCAATGAAAAAATCATGTCAGACTAATGAAAAAATCTTTTTTAAATACTCCTAAAAATCATTATCAGCATTTTTCGTTAAAACATATTTGTACTGTATCTTTTTGTACATTCAATAAATCTTAAAATCTTTATATCATGATGAAGCTGAGTGATAGCTAACACTGTCTGTCAGTTTTAATTAAAAATTCTGTCGTCTTCAAGTTAAATCCTGCATCAAAGAAAACGCTCAAATTTCTTTCAGAAGACCTACTGACCACAACTGACCACTTAAGAAAGTAAAATATGTGTCAAAATAATTTATGGAGCATAAGGTTTCATATGAAATATCGTTTATCAAAATTGAATCAGAACTTCAACACGAAAATTACATTTGAAAATAGGTAAAAAAAAATTGTGTAATTGCTCATGAAACGGCCTGTATTGATGTTGGGACTGTTTTGGACAGAAAGCAGTAAATAATTTCAGAATTGCGTAAATGACTGCATTTTGGACATCGTCAGTGACATCAGTCAAAGGAGAACATCCAAAATCATATATACAAAATATTTGCGCCCATTGATTCGAAATTTGCGTCGGAAGTTCTGTGTAAGATCTGTAAGATCTTGGTTGCAATTGTAAGAAATGGAAGAAATGAAAGTTTCGTCTGGAACTTAGAAGGAGTCGCAAGTCTCTAATCCCCAGTGCAAGTGAACATGCGTGTTAAAATATTTGTGCTCGATCCAACACATAAAATGGACACTAAAAACTGTATTTGCAGTTAGGGTTCATTTTGTACGTCGTTTTGTACGCATTCGTTAGAAAGTTATTTAACTTGGTTGAGTGGCAAACAGAAGTTGAAACTGTTCATGTTCATTTTTAGCCTTGCGAAGAGCGGATCTTCAGATATATAGATCCTCACACCATGTTTGTGAAGAAATCGGAATGGACCAACATCGGCGTGAATTCAGAGATTCCACCGCCATACACAATCCTTCCTGACGCTCGCTACTTCTTCACTCCGAGAGCCTTCAGTGAATTGGATTATGGAACTCTACTCGCTACAGACTTCTGTCACACCACCAGTTTCTCAATCGACAACACAGATCCAATTCTCTACGAGGTGTTTGGAGGAACGTATGACGAAGAGACTCACTTCATATCTGTCCGCACCAATGCCACGTGAGTAAGACTGACGGTCATCGGGTTTAAAAGTGCACAATCAAACAGCATTAGGTGAACTTGTGGGTAATTGAATACATTGTACAAATTCAGATCATCTCTTTAACTATCATCGAAGTAAATTAACAGTTGTTCCATAGAAATAGATTTTCATTGATGCAAGTATTCATTTTTTGAATGAAAATGCTTGAATGTACATCCAAATCTCTATGCAAACAAAGTTCGAACTTAAATATTCAAGCTTGCACTTGTGTTTTAAAAAGAGAAGCAATGTTTAGCTATGAACGAAGTAGGTCTAATCTTTCTTAATTTTTATCGATACAATTGACAATTGTACCATATAGAATTAGATTTATCAGCGTTATCGCAAGAATGCAGCACTCTTCATTTTCACTTTCTCTGCGTATTTCATGAAAACAAAGTCATTCTTGGCTGTTCACCCTATAGAATAAATTGTTTATCTGAAGCTGATTAGAATAGAAATTCACTTACGATCGCGGCAAAGTCGGGGCAACTCAGATGAGGCAGTGACAGCGTTTAACCACACATGTGATTCTAGCTCTCATGACAACTGTATCAAAGTGAAACGCACGTGCGATTTTGTGTGCCACTATTGTGTATTGCGAGAATCTTAACTTCTATTCTAAAGGGATCATTGATATCAATTTCTATGATTCAAACTACATCATAGATATGGAAATTGATGCTTTCGAAGTCTATACATTCAATAGATGGATTATTCATTCAAAAGTCACCTTCTAAACACAGTGGGATATCTTGCTGGACATAACTGAGAGTCTAATTGCCCCAGTCCGATCTCTTTGACTCCGTGTTGCATCATGTTTCATTTCCACTTTTCAGAGATCCCCATTCCGGTATTGTCCGTCTGGATCTCTGTCTCGGTGAAAGCACTAGAGACTGTCTGTTGATGGGATTCGTGCAGAACACTAGGGATGGAGATCCATTCGATATCAAGATTGACATAGTCACCGCTACTAACGAGATACCATCCGGCATTCCCGCGTGGCCGAAGATCCGCGGCGTCAACGGTGTTGATCTGCGAAACGAAATGTCCTCAGACAGTCCTATCCTTATTGACATGACTCCTCCAGTTCCTGGAAATGTGTACGATGGAAAGGTCTTCCAACATGATTATAATTTCACCAAAGACCAAGACAAGGTAAGTTCCACTTCTCTATTTCAAAATACATGAATTTGTGCTACTTAAAAATATTTGTAAGTAGATTGATGTAGAGGGACATCTTTGACAGGTGTTACTATTTCTACTTTAGATTTGCGCCAATTGGATGGATTTCTATGACGCAGAGTCAGGTATTCTATACTACAAAGTCGGTTTTGGAACTTCTGAAGGCAATCCAGACTTGGTAGAGTTGATGGAGTTCAGTTACAAGCAGAGCAAACTTTGTGTGGTATTGGATTCCGACAAATATCTTCAACACAACCACAAATATTACGCCATTGTTTATGCCTTCAATGGAGGACACAAACAATTGAACAGTTCAGCGTCCAGTGACGGCAGTAAGTAAACTGATGATGGATAGAGACTCAAGTCTACTCACATTTCTTGCATTTCAGTTCTTGTGGATTTGACGCCCCCGGTAGTTGGACAAATCGTCGATGGTGTTCTAGCCAATTTCTCAGACATCGCTTTCAGCAGTAAACTCGGAACTGTTGAGACGCAGTGGAGAAATTTCTATGACGGCGAATCCGGTGTGGTTCAACAAGCTGTTCGTGTTGAAATTGCTGCGTAAGTCAACCACAGAAATCCGACGACTTCACTTAAACATGCAGATATCTATGCCATATTGTAGACACTCGACACTCCCGTCTACAGGGGAGAATCAGTATTAAGTGTATATTAAGTTGTATTAAGGAACACACGTGCTCTTTATCACATTGAAGGCTGAACATCTACCAAAGTGAATGGTACCTTTCTTTGACTCGATGTTTCTCCGTGATAAATTCATCAAATGGAAATGTTATTCACATCGTTCGACTCTTCACGATCTAAATTTACTGACTGTGCGTTCAATGCGATGTCAATGATTTAATTCAGGCTGGAATTTGCATTGTGGTCAATGGAAAATTGATCTTTTTTCCCCTTGGGGCTAGTTCTTGGCATGACAATCAGTATTGAAAATGGCATCTCTACAACAAACAACGCAGACAAAGCAATGTATCTCTGCACATCCAATACTCTCGCAAATCATAGTTGTTTCTAAGCTTCAAAAAATGTCTTTCTTTTCTTCCAGGGACATGTCCTCTACCTATGTTGTTCGCAAAGCCTACACCAATGTCGGAGTTGACGCGTACAACGTGGAATGGCACAATTTCTACCTTCGTCATCGAGATATCATCAAACCGAGTCTGAAAGTGACTAATGCGGCCACCAATTTTGCCACGCTAGCCACGAACACCTACGTCATCGATTTGACTCCTCCGGAACTGGAATTCCTCGGTGATGGAGTCACTCTCATGGCGGACAGAGACTGGCAGAACTTCGATAACAGAGTTGGAAGCAATTGGAAGTTCAAGGACGAAGAATCTGGTCTGAAGGCTTACAATCTGGTCATCTATGAGCGTTATCAAGGCACCAGGATGCAGGTCCATCCTGTGAGCATCGGTGGGTTTCTGGGAATCACTAATCCTGCCACCAGGACCTACGAGAAGACTGGAATGTCTCTACAACTTGGCGCACGTTACATGACATCGGTTTTGGTGGAGAATTTGGCTCTCATGGCAACCAAGTACATGTCAAACGGTGTGGTTGTTGATAATCATGCACCGACGGTAAGGCGATCCTGAATAATTCTGAAAGTTGCTCTGAAAATATCTTCGCATTCAGATAAACCAATCATTTTTCAAGTAAAAGAATTATTGATTTTCTCTTCTCAAGAAGTTTGATGTCGTTCATGAGATGTTCTGTTGAAGAGTGTTCAGAATTCATGATGGCTCTCATTCTCCATTTCATAATGAGATATTGAATTGAGATATCTATTGCAGTGGAATTTCCTCAAAGTTGGTGTGACACCGGATATGGATGAAATCACGTTGAATGGAAAAGTGTGGCAAGCTGACAAGAGTGGCATTCTTGCTTCATGGCAAGCTCTGGATGGTGAATCTGGAATTGCCAACTACAAGATCTGCGTGGGAACGTCATCAGGTGAGGCTCAAATGTTCATTAAATGCAAATGACAAGACTGCTAGATGATCATTCCAAAACAAAAGAAAGAAGTTCTCATCGAAATCTCGCGCAGATAATCATCTCTCGGCGACTTCAAGATGTATACAGCTTGAAGACCATAGAACGGATAGGACGACCATAGAACGGACAGGTTGACCATAGAACGGACAGGTTGACCATATAGCCGACACGTCGACCATAGAACGGACAGGTCGACCATAGAACGGACAGGTTGACCATAGAACGGACAGGTTGACCATAGAACGGACAGGTTGACCATAGAACGGACATGTCGACCATAGAATTTTTTGAATTGATATTGTTGAGGCTGCATGCTAGTGTTGCTTTGCAGTACTTTCTCTATAACTTCAATAAATAAATGAATTGATCCACCTCTAAAGCAAGAATCTACAGCTGTTGCATATTTCTGTAATTTTATTCCTCTTAACCCTAAAACGGTTGGATGTATACATTTTGTTGACATTTCAACTTGCAAGCACTATAGCTACTAGAATAATTATTCACTGGATTTTATATTTCATGTCCATAAAATCAATAAGCATCTGCATTCATTTCCTATCGAAAATTTTTTTATCTTGCCGCTCTGAGGTTAGGAATCCTCAACCGGTTGGCTGTTAGCTTTTTGTTTTTGACAATACACACAATGTTTGTTGTACATATCATCATGCCATTTTATTTAGTTCGTAAATAAACCAAAAACTATTTTTCTGAAATGGTACGGGGTTTTGCACACTCGTGTCATATCTAAGCTATATGGTGCAAAAGAACCATGCCTACAGTACACCGTGCAGCACAGCTCTTCAGATATTCAAGTACCTATCTTCGTGAGCAGCCAGTTACGGGTGATCTGGCTCAAAACCATCAATGCCATATAATCACCTAATCATGTTCGTGTTTCGGTTATCGCATGATTTCGTGAATAGGTATCAGCAGATCACAGATGGATTTCATTCATCGTAAGATTTCGTTTCTCACATGATTGAGGTTTGTGATGGAAGCAGTAGAACTCTGTTCATGAATGATTAGAGACTTCGGGAAGATAGGGATTGATGTGATGCAGCAGGTGAAATGGTGGAGACACATGTCATCAGTAGAAATCTGTGAGATGCGGTTTTATTGGTATGTGTCTGATAACGCCTATTTGAACAAGTATTGAATGGAAACTGCCTTTGAAGAAAGATGACTACCAGAAGGAAGCATGACTTGAAAGAGGCTGCGCATTTCAGCTTGCAAAACCCTTTGCGACTCACATAATCATTTACAAGAGGCACTTCAACTGATGCAGTACTATCACGCTCCTCGCCGATGCTTCAGTCGATCCACGCAGGCGTTGTGCGCATCTAGTCATATCACAATTCCTTTACTATCATATTTTGAATAGAAGTGGTATGATGTCATGATTTCCTGTATCCTGTGTCACATGTACACAAACAAGGTAAAGTGTAGTGACAGTAAAGAACTCAAAAAAGACAAAATGAAACCCTTGCGTATCATGTATCAACGTCTTGATAGAAAACATCTTTGGTACATGCTATGTCAGCATTTTCTATTGAAATAGAATAACACATTGATTTTTTTGCCCATATTTTGAGAAGATTGTGAAGTGATAACTGCCTTCATATAAACTTTCATGCCACTTGAATAGTAGTTCAATATGAGATAAATGTTTCTGTTTACAAAATGTTAACAAACACCCCGATGATGTGAAAAAAATAAACAACCGCTTTAGGGTAAAGAGCTTCTTGAGTGCCTGAATGATCGGCTGAAATGACCATCAACAAACGGTTGGCTTCCATTCTTGTTTTATCAACAAAATCGAAGCGATAGGTCAGATTTCTATTGAACGACTAGCACAAAAACCTGAGAATTGAGGATATGTTAAGCATCACGAAAATCACCTGCATGACGCTGTTTTCGAACTATTTGAACGAATATTCTCATTTTTATTTGATTTGATTGCAACCATCTAGTGAAAGTGAAAACCGATCAGGCAATCAAAGGCTTTAACCCTCAGAGACCTGATGGGGGGTCCAGTGGACCCCGGAGCCACATTTTTCTATTTCATTTTTTACGCTGACGATATATCAACCACTCAAGCCCATACAAAATCATTATTTCTGACAGTGAATCTGCATGTGTTATTTCATTTCAATTGAATCAGTAGAAGTATGCCAGATAGGCCAAGGGGGTCCACTGGACCCCCCTCACGTCTCAGAGGTTGTAGAAATTCCATCACAAATTTTTTGTAATTAGATGAAAAATGATTTCGAACATGTCCACGATGGTGTCCACGATAAAGAGTGAAAGTCATTTATTCATTGTTTGCATCATGCTCGTAGATGTGCAATGTGTTGGAAGATCGCAAAATGTGAATATTTTGCTTTCGCACATGATCTCGCGTGACTGGTTGACCTATATGAACAACTCGACATCAATCGATGTCCGAAATGAAAGCTATCATTATATTCATAGTTGAGCACCAAAAACTGATTGATGACAAACTTTTCACAGCAGCAATGATAGGTTTGAGATCTCCACAGCTGTTTTTGGTTCTAGAAGTACAGCAATTTTGACTCATTTTAGGTCTATTTCTGATAGCTTTGGATAAATTTGAAGGAATGTACAAATGGAAAGGATTAGCTGCATGAATTAAATCAATTTCATCAAAATCAACTATCTGAGGCTTTATGGTGACACAAAATATCGTAAAGCCGCCTCCTAGTACAAATGATGCTGTACTAAATGTGGTTGACTTACAAAAACACCATATTTTCGCACGTGTTTACTGAGAAGGCTGAAAGTCACTCAAGGGATTCGTTATACCAACCTGCTACACGCAAACATCATTGTTTTACTTAAAATCAACTTTCCTAGCGTTTTGATATCGATTTAAGCAGGTAGACTAAGAATATGTTAAAGGGGTCCACTGGACCCCCCCCCTCAGGTCTCTGAGGGTTAAAGAAATCAGCTATCAATTAGCTATTAATGTTTCGGAGACATTGCATTCACATCAATGATCACAAATGACAGTAAATCTTACTAATGAGCTTGTTATTCAAGTTAAAATGTTCTCAGCGGATTTACAGTCTTCGATGTTTGTTTCAGGAACATGCAACGTCAAGGCATGGACCAACATGGGGAAAGCTGAATTCAACTACATCGACGGCCTTTCTCTGACGTTGTATTCCGTGTCGAGTACTCTCTATTATGTGACGGTCGTAGCTGAAGATGGTGCCGGAAACCCAAGTGATCCAAGAACTTCAACGCCTATTCTTGTGGTTGACGAAGATAAGACAGGAGTCGTTGTCGACGGTCCAGATGAAACCCACAATAGAATCCAGGCCGATCTTGGTAAGTTTTTGGGTTTCTGCAACTCTTGTGTAAATTCGTCATCGGTTCTGATTGATGATGTTATGATCATGTGCATCAATGGTTAACAGAATGAAAAATCAAGCAAACGATAGCAGTTTGATACGACTAGCTCCTACGAATCTGTCTAACACTCACCCCCAAGCACAGCAACATTGACATTCGACTTATCTCCACTAAAACCGTGAAATTCACAGGGAAGTAGACGTATGCCTATGGAAGAAGCACTGAAGTCTTTTTTGTAAGCAGCTTATCACAACCTACTGGCCTTTAATCAAAACAAAAAGTTGTACCTCCATTTAAGATCAGCAACCATCGCTGATGGGACTTGAGACAAAGCATAGGCAGATGTGGCTCAGGGGAGGAAGCTCTAAGAGAATTATTGCATATTCTGACAGCTGAAGATTCGGCTGTCAGGATTCCCACATCATCAACTTAGCCGGGGAATAGCAATGAAAATAAGATATTAAATTGCCAACATCAGCAGTGCTGTAGCAAGCTGTCTCTTCTATCACCTTTTGCGACGGCTCTTTTGACATGCAGGGAAGCGCAGTGAAATTGTTCAATCCTTCTCCTCAGGTGTGGATATCGACTATCAAAAGGACAGAGCTATTGTAACCGCTCAATACGAAGGCTTTGAGTCGAAATTGAATGGCCTCCGTCTTGTCTCTTGGGCAATCGGTACAGCACCGACTTTGGAAGATATTCAAGCTTACATGACCGCTGGTTGTATTCCAAAGCCAAATAACAATCAGGAAGAAGGATATGGTATTCAAGGCGCTGGCAAATGTCAAGCTATTGTCAGTCTGCCTCGAAATGGAATGATCTACGTCACTGTGCGCGTCTTTACCAATAAAGACAATGTTCTGACGGCGGTAAGCGATGGTGTGATGATCGACACCAGTTCTCCAGTCATTACCATTGCAAGGTGAGCCTGAGTCCGCTTTCAAAACAGCTTTTTATGAGGACAACACATTTACAGTCATACAACTATTTTTCTCGTCTATAAGTAGTAGCTAGAGAATATATTTTCTATTTGTAAAATCCAGACATGTGCGTCAATTTAATGCTGAGCTCTACATTAATCTTTCAGCTTGGGTTTCTCCGCCTCCGGTGTCATGGATATCTCCAAGGAAGCCGTGTACTATCAGAAGACGACAGATACTCTGGTTGGTAGTTGGAATTACTCTGAACCGAGTTCTGAGATGCATCACGCGGCGTTTGCATTCGGCCATTTCCCTGATGATGATTCCGTCTTCAATTGGACTTCGGTTGGAGAGATTCCTCCGAACAATCAATACTCATTAGCTCCGGACTTGATCAAGCCTGACATCACTGGAAAAGTGAACATGTTGTCCATCCATGCCATGAACAACATGAACCTTTGGGGAAAGCAGTACGCGGCATCCATCATCATCGATGTCACCCCTCCAGTCACTGGCACTGTGACCTGTCCAGAATACGTTCAGGCGGTGACAGAGCTGACCTGCTCTTGGCAAGGCTTCCGAGATCCCGAGAGTTACATCGTCAAGTATCGATTCGCACTCGGTACAAAGCCAGGACTAAGTGATGTTTTCGGATATGTCGATGTTCCAGCCGACAGGAAGAGATATCAGGCAACCAGTGAGTTGAAGGTCAAATCTATAACATTGTTGATAGGCAGAAAGGAACTGAGAATTTGAGCAAGTCATAGTGGCGCGCTTGCTGTATTTCTAATTTGATAGGAGTTTTAGAAGGTCATTGATCAAATGTCGCAAGTTGTTGACATCGCACTCCATTTTGACAAAAATTGTTGCTTTAATTTACTAATATCAGCGACCAACTCGCTGAAGATTCCTAGTAGGACCGTAAAAGCAAATTTTATGCAGTTATGTAGTCATTATTCTTATAGTCTAATTTCAACACTATTACTCACATGTAGACTTACATTTGTTATGAAAACTGCATGGCGAAAGAGGTCTCATCTACAGCAGCATATCTCATTCTAAAAGTACAAATTCGTGATGAAGATTGAGCTTAGATTTAAATGCGCCCAAACGACATCAAAAGATGCCTCTGACTAGAATCTCTGCATATCGCCATTCAAATCCATAGTACGCGCCTCAATTATCACTTTTATGACAAAATTTTCTATTTTCAGACTTCAAGAAGGCTTTGGTCCATAATGGAGAATATTATGCGACTGTTTATGCAGTCAATGTTCTCAACTTTGAATTACCGGCTTTCTCCAACATGATCAAGGTTGATGATACGCCACCAGTCGGAGGAAACATCATCGATCTATCCGGCTTCTATCACATGGACTATCTCAACTTGGAAGTGAAGGATATCCGAAATGAGCAACACTGTGCCAATGCCACACGTAAGACTAGCCTCATTCTGTATATTCATGTGACGTTTGATTGTTGCATATTTGGATACTTGGATTCTTCTACGCTCAATAATGATGCTCACTCTTCCTAGCAGTGCTGTTATGAAATCTATTAAACGACGTGGGAATCGCATATCCCCCATTGATGATTAAAGTTTTGAACATTAATCAATTGTCACAAATACCGAACGCTAAATTTGCATTGTCAATGGCTTCATTCTATTGCTGTGACTATTGCCAAGCTGATATCTCCAGATAGCGCACCGGAAACCATTATAGCCATGTTAATACGATGTCTATGCACCATTGAAAATGTAGAACGAGTATACTTTCAATGAGTATAGACGAGTATATTAACATTGCTACTGTTGAACATAGACATTGCGATTGGCTATAGCAATGATATTTAAAACAAATCGTATCAATGAATCAGGCCATGGATTTACAGAGATAAGTAACGAAGATATCCATGAAATGAATATCTTTGGCATAGAAGTATTACTTATCGGCAACATTTAGTTGAAGGTGATATCAAAAAGGCAATGTTAAATAACTATTGTCTATGTTGATCATAGTAATGAAAAATTGCCATATTTTGTGATATAGACCGATGGAGCACATTTTTTTATCTTTGACTTAGTTAGCACTTATCTGTACGTTTCGCTGTTACTTGTCGTTAATAAAGATTTACTAATAACTACATACACACATTGAAAGATATCTTTGAAGTAATATAGAACGGTAATATAGAACGGTAATATAGAATTGGATCTATCATGCATTCTAGAACTCTATAGATCATGGACATCTACATAGGTGTGATGCTATATCTAGGTGTCTATCTTTAAAACCATTTCTGCGCTACTGACATTAACATAGACATAACAGAGGGGTCACAATGATATCTGGTAGTCCATGTGAGATCGGCAGGCAAAGATATATGTCGATATCTAAATCTGTTAGGTGACCATAGCACGTTCGATAATACAGTCCGTTTCATAAAAAGTGGATCATCCTAAAATTTGACTAAATAAAACATAAGTATGATACAGAAAGCATTTTTCATGTTATTTCATGTCCCTAATATATTTATATGTCCTTATATAATCTGATAAGCTATGATACAGTAACGGTTCTTAAGAAGCTAATATTTTGTGGCCCTACCCTTATTGTCAATGACATAGGCATTCGTCTGTGGCATTGATTCGATGATATCGTTGATTTTTGACTGATCTAACTTTCTCCACTCTCTTTTTAACAGTGACGTAAGTTGTGATACGCCATCTGTAGGTATCAGTGAACGACGAACGTTACGTTTTAGAATACTCCATACATTTTCTATGGAATTCAGATCAGGAGAACGAGCTGGCCAAGAAAATGTCCTAAGCCCTAATTGAGAGTTGCATACGTTGACTCTACTACTCCTGTGACACGTTTTGCGTGGACGGCCAGAGCCCTCTTTACGACAGAGTCGAAAATCATCATTATGTCATCGATGCACATTTGTGTAAGGGACATTTAGTCGCTTGCTTGTACCTCGCAAAGAAAACCCTAGTTCTAGCAAGGCTGACACTTTGCCTTTTGTGAATGCGATCTCGTTATTGTTCATTTGTGCTTTGTATTGTTTTCAACCGGGAAGAGATAGATTTCTAGCTGAAAGCAATCAGGAGTGCTGCCAACACCACCGCAACGAAGTCAGGAAGCTATGGAACATGAAGTCCAGTTAATCACATGTAGCAGTTACATTATTGTTGATGAATAATGGTGCTATACTGGCTCTGATTGACCGATTTTCTTTATTTTTGTTTTGCTTGATAGCTTTTGGCTTGTAGAACAACATATTACATAACAAAGGAAACAAATGTAATTTTATAAGAGTGAGGTATGATTTTGTGTAACATTGCTAAATGAAGATCAAATTATCTACTACTTTTTTATCTATAACAGGAAAACAACTCAATATTCCTGCTTGAAATTTCCAACAGTGATATTAGCAAGCACAACTGACATATCTTCCAAATTTCAGAAAATTCGTTCAAGTTTGGCGGAGTTAGACAAAGTTGAAGTTAAGGCGATGTTTAAGGGTGATCCATTTTTTATGAAACAATCTATAGACATATCCAACAATACTTATTCAAAATAGCAATTAGTAGCCTAATACATTGTGGCTTGGTATGAGCTTGCAATTTGAAATCATCAAGCCACGATGTATGTTGATAAATTGACAGAGCAAATCGTGGTACACGTAGTTATAGAAAAATAGCAGTTCGTGAAACAATTATGAGTAGCAAGTAACAGTGATAGATAGTCTAGAAATCGTTGTTCCGCATTACTTCAAAGCAGCTTGCCATTGCATCTCCTAACCGTGCCATTAAATTAAAGTATTAGTAATTCCTGCATCCAGGTCCTCTAAGCAGTATTTCTCTTCCTATATCACAGCTTCAACTGCCTTAAACAGCCGATTTCTTCTTCAGATTGTGCGTTCTTGGATGCGAAGTGCATGGGAGCATTGTCTCAGTTGGCAATATTCTGGGATCCCTTCGTTGATGAAGAAACGGGCATTTTGAAGTACATGATGGCAGTTGGATCAACACCTGGCGGCGGTCAACTGAAACAATTCTTCGAAATTCCAATCGACAAAACTTATTATCTCTTGCAAAACCTTGATTTGAATGGACAGCGTGCCGTAAGTGAAGGATAATTTCCATTTTCTTCACTAGATTTGTTTGAAACAGGCTATAGACCAAATAACGCATGATATGGACCATTTTTTAATATTTGGATTAACTTGGTAGCCAAAGTGAACGATCTGGAGCCTCATGTAGAAGAAATAGTTGTGGACTAAAAGTGTCTATGTCGCTAAGGCGTTCTATATTCTGTATTTTTCTTTTTCTAAATACTACTTTCTAAATTTTGCTAGTAGCTATTTCCCATCTTATTTCCTCCCTTCGTATTCTGGTTTGTTTGTTGTCATTCACCTTTCCGGTCGCGTTGACTGGTCTGTGTAGTGGTCTCTCATCTTATTCACTACAGTTCAATTAGCTGGTGAATTGTGGATGCTCACCTAGCGATGCAGAACGGATACCCTGCCCATAATTATTCCAAAATCCAAGCTCTCGGTTCAAATATCAATGTACAAAGTTAAAATATTCAAAGTGTGTTTTTTATTCTCCACAGATTTACGTCACAGTAAAGGCCTTCAATCGGGCTGGACATTTCTCAATCGTCACTACCAACGGCGTTTACATCACATATGTTGGACAAGGTTTAGAACCACTCGAACCTCTGACCGTCGATGATCGGACAGATCCGAAAGGAGACAAGTAAGTTCATTAAATTTCTTGTCTCTGACTCCATGATGACAATATTCCTGTTTTTCAGGGATTACCAGAACAACATCGCTGAGATCACAGCTCAATGGGACTTCTCAGGAGACCCATGTCCGATTCAAAAATATTATTGGAGGATAGAGAGAGTGGATGGTCCGGTCATCCAGGATTGGGTTGATGTGAAAGGTGAGGAGAAATTGGTTGCATCAAACTACGAAAAGACACCATTATCCAGTGAGGGTGTCCTGCATGAAAATATCTTTCCAAAGCTCAATGTGCAAAACTGTAATAAATTTAAGCATAAAAAACCAAAGACTCCTATACAAGGTGTTTCAAAAGTAGGCTAACAGTTGATTTTGCCCTAGGAAATCTATGTTGACCGTTCTATTGGCGATTTACACCTGAATTAGTCGATGGATATCCATGATCAGTCCAACATGAGCCATAGACTTCGAAGTAATTGCTACTATCATTTAGAAGTCTATGCAGTAGCATTCCATTGGCAAAGGAATTTTGAAATCTATCATGGACAAGATATAGCACCAATCTGACATTACGTACATGGATATGTTCAATTAATTTGATTTGAATCAAACACTGTTAGTTTGACTTGAAGTGAATTAAACAAGCTTGAAGCTTTTTTGAATTTGCTGCTTCTGTCATGTCAGGTCATCTAAAAGATGATCAGAGAAAATGGATTTTGAAATCCTTTTGGAAAAACAAGAATGCTGAAAAGGTGCGAATGGAATGGAGAGATGCCTTTCACAGCAATCCTCCATCAAGATTTGCTATTTATCGCATTCGAGATAAATTTGAAAAGACCGGTTCGGTAGAGAATGCACCGAAGTCAGGACGCCCTCGATCAGTTTCAATAACATCAAACGAGGAGCTAGTGGCCCAAACATTTGTTCAAAGTCCGAAGAAGTCAACAAGAAGAGCCTCACTGGAGTTGGACATTTCTCTAAGCTCTACTTGGAGACTGATGAGGAAAGTTGAGTTGAAACCATACCGACCCAGACTGTTGCAGCACCTTCTACCGGATGATGCTGAACGACGCTTGCAGTTTGCTGTGCTCATGTTGTCGGAAATTCGGGAGAACCCAGATTTGCTTGACAAGATAGTTTGGTCTGACGAAGCCAGTTTCAAACTATCAGGTCACGTAAATAGACATAACTGTGTCTACTGGTTCCCTGAAAATCCGCACATGGTATCAACAAATGAGCTGAACCAGCCTGGCTTAACCGTCTGGGCCGGTATGTCAAGCAACGGTGTGATTGGGCCAGTATTTTTTGAAAGAACTGTGACGGCTGAGGTGTACCTTCAAATGCTCCAATCCTTTGCGATTCCTGAGATGCAGTCATTGAACAACTTCAATGAGCTGTACTTTCAGCAGGATGGTGCACCAGCGCATTTTGCAGTGAGTGTCAGAAGCTATCTGAATGACACTTTTCCAGGAAAGTGGATCGGGAGATGTGGTAGCATCCTTTGGCCTCCTCGCTCTCCCGATCTAACTCCGATGGACTTTTTCTTTTGGGGCGTTGTAAAGGAGAAAGTGTACGGACGAAAACCTCACACACTTTCTCAACTCCGCTCCTACATCACAGATGCCTGTCAAGAGATCAGTGATGACAGGAACTTATGCAGAACTGTGTGCCACAGTGTGGCCGAAAGACTACAAGAATGTGCCGATGTCCATGGTGGACATTTTGAGCATTTGCGTTCGTGAATTTTTGCAACTTTAAGTTGATTAATTTTGAGGTGAGGAGAAATTGGTTGCATCAAACTACGAAAAGACGCCATTATCCAGTGAGGGTGTCCTGCATGAAAATATCTTTCCAAAGCTCAATCTGCAAAACTATAATAAATTTATGCATAAAAAACCGCAGACTTCTATGTATAAAACCACAGACTTCTATGTATAAAACCACAGACTTCTATGTATAAAACCACAGACTTCTATGTATAGAACCTCACACGTCTGTATAAGAAAAGCATATTCACTTAAGTGTAAAAGCGCAGATTTTTTCGTCAATCGATGGTGCATTCTGAATGTTTGATGAACCGTTGAATGAAAAATATGTGATTATGACACAATAAGAAGCTTCGGATATTCAGAGCTCTAAAGCCATAAAATAACTTTTCTCCACAGTTGATTTTGAATGTCATCTTTCGTTGAATGAAAATCCGTCCAAGTTTTCTCTCCTTTTTATCTTTCGCCTTAAAAATGAAAGCATATGTACAACCCATTCGAATGTCGAATCAACTCGAATACGTCGGCTGCAGCTGAGCACGTACATTCTCTGCTAACCACAGAGTATTTGCATGAAATAGTGCTCACAACTCTGTCTTCCTTCATTTCAGTGGTAACGAAAGGTCTCAATGATGACGTATCGCTCAAGAATGGGGAGATGTATATCGTTGTTGTGAAAGGCATCAACTTGATTGGTCAGGAGATCATCGTGCGCTCTGACGGCATCACCATTCAGAAAGACGCTCTCCTGCCTGGACAGATCTTTGACGGTGACGTGTTCGGATTCGATATGATGTACCAGCCATTTGTTGACCAGGTCACTGTCAACTGGAACGGTTTCGGCAAGAACCGCAAACCTCGTACTCCAATTCCTCCGATCGCTGGTCAGGTGAAGGAGGAGGAAGTCGAGCTGACGACCACAACCACGGCGAAACCGAAGGTGAATATGAACCAAGAGGTCTTGTACTACGAGATCGCATTGGGAACAGATCGGCGATATCCCAAGAGTCGCGACAATGTTGTTCCTTTCACCTTCGTCGGGAAGAACTTAACACACACCTTCTATGATCTGAAACTTGTCGAGAAGTCAGCTATCTACTACTTCACAGTACGTGCAACTTCAGCAAGTATGGACAAGGTGGAGATTACCTCCAACGGTTTCTATGCTGGCTTCAATGCCGGGGTTCGAGCTGGTGTCATCAACCAACGCTACTGGTGGAACAATGCAACCTACCTCCGCATCACATGGGCAAACTTCGGCTCAGAAGTCGGCATGTTCTTCTACCATGTCGGTGTCAGCACGCATACTGGTGCCGATGAAGTGGATTGCAAGAGAGTCATCGAAGGCGGTACAATGCCGAAAGAGGAGAAGGATTATTACTTCGATGTGGTGCCATTATCGAACGTAGGGGACCAGAGCTTCGTCGAAGTCTTCAATATGACCATGAACCACACGCAAGAATATTACATCTACGTCTACGGTACGGATGCTGCCGGCAAATGCAATGTCACAGCCAACTTGTTCAAAGTGGACATCACCGATCCATACGGCGGCCAATACAAGGCTGGTCCTTTCCATAACATGGTAAGTCTTCATTCACATTCAACTGAATGTCACTTTCTTGCTGAATGGAAAATACATCAACGAAATGTGCGATAAAACAACTTAGAGAGCGTCAGAGGAGATGTCGCCCGTGCACTAGGATGTATCTGGTCTATTTATAGCGTTTCCAAGATGTGAACCGGTAATCTTGATCAATTCATGCCATGATGGACATCTATGATATAACAGGAGAAATTTGTTCATTAATATGTACATGTAAGTAGATAGTCTCACAATGTAATAATGCCCAGATGTCACAAAAGGCCCTCAAGTGTGTCTCTTGAGTGAATAATTTCGTCTTCGGATAAATATCTTCATCTCCTTGACAGAAGCTATCGTCTTTACACGATCAAGTATGATGATCTTGTTTACTTTTGAATTGACCATTTGGATTATAACTGTGTTCTGATCATGATTCAAATTCTTCTAAGTTATCAAAAGAGAAAGATATATGTATATGCATCATACAGCCACACACATTTGGGCATGACTGCATTATTCAATGTCATTGATTCGATGTCACAATGGAACCATAGAATGTTTTACGGTCATGCATTGAAAATTGCACATATCGGAGATGCATGGCATAGAGATAGCTCAACATGTCCTGAAATGGCAAAACACCTCTGAAGTGTACAGTAGGCCTACACACTCGCTGGCATTACACTCTTCAGCAAAATCAATGTTCCATTGAATGCGTGTTTATTAAAAATTCATCCTAAACCAGCCTAAAACCAACTTATAGTATAGCTGATTGCGTGGTGAAAGCTTAAACCTTGTATCGAAAATTGCGTTGACAATTCTTCCCTACACAACACTTTACCGAACCAGCCTGGAAAATCACTTAAATTTCTCACTTACAGACCATGACATTTGCTGATAAGGCGGACGAGATCACAGTCGACTGGAATGGCTATGGCGATGATGAGTCAGGTTTGGAGAAGTATGAAGTTCAACTTGTAACAGCCGACACTTGTGGCACGTTGGACATCAATGCACTCCGAGTAGTGAAGCCCTGGATCACTCTAGGTATCAATGAAACCAATTATCGCTTCATCTTGTTGGATCTGTCTCCAAATCAGCCTTATTACGTCCAATTTCGTGTGACAAACAACGCTCAGTCGAGTATTCAGACGATCACGGAGCCCATTGTCCTCGATGTGTCTTCACCGACAGCAGGAGAATTGATCGATGGTTGGGAGTTCCTCAAGGATCAATTCTGGCTTCCCTCTACAGACGAGGTGAAAGGTATACTTCTGCATTTCGCGTCTACCTCACTGGATCCTTGTCCCAGTCGTCCAATCACTCTGAACAATAATCCAGATTGGAAATCGATTACAACCAAGGGTTTAGTCAATCTTTATAGGAAAGACTGGAACATTTTGTACGATAAGTCGAATATTTTGTTCGAAGGCGGAGACACGTTGACCATCAGGATGCAGAGAGATCAGGCCAACAACCGAATGATCAGCGGAGCGTACTACAAACTTGCAGATATCCGAGAAGGTGGCGTATACTATGTGAGTGTTGTATTGATTCATGTGAACTCCCATTTCTAACGAGGATTCCTCATTTTCAGATAAATATCAAAGCAGGGGTCACGTCAGGATCGTACGGCAAAGTCGTCACTTCCCTGCTGTTCTGGGATGGACCTGATGGAATGCTCGGTGACTTCAATCTCCTTGCTGAATCTGACTGGACCTCGGAACATCCATGCGCCTGCTGCTCACTGGATGTCATCACTGCTGCCTGCCGAAATATCTGCGACTGTGACACCGTTGTAGCAGACCATGCAGCTCAGGTAATTCATTCGGCTCAGGATTGAGAGAATTTCAGTTTGCAGAAGAACATTGATAGTAGCGTTACTACCTCAGGGATATTTATCAATGCTTCTAATGAGCAGCCTCAGGGTTGTCTATGAATAACTCCAATGAGCAACCTCGGTGATGTCTATGAACACCTCAAATAAGATAAGTCTTATGACGAACACTTCAAATGAGCAGCCTCAGGGTTGTCTATGAACACCTCAAATAAGAGAAGTCTAAGGGATGTCTATGAATACTTCTAATGAGCAGCCTCATGGTTGTCTATGAATACCTCCAATGAGCAACCTCAGGGAACTATGAACACCTCAAATAAGATAAGTCTTATGACGAACACTTCAAATGAGCAGCCTCAGGGTTGTCTATGAACACCTCAAATAAGAGAAGTCTAAGGGATGTCTATGAATACTTCTAATGAGCAGTCTCAGGGTTGTCTATGAATACTTTCAATGAGCAGCCTCAGGGTTGTCTATGAATACCTCCAATGAGCAGCCTCAGGGTTGTCTATGAATACCTCCAATGAGCACCCCCAGGGTTGTCTATGAACACCTCAAATAAGAGAAGTCTCAGGATGAACACTTCAAATGAGCAGCCTCAGGATTGTCTATGAACACCTCAAATAAGAGAAGTCTCAGGATGAACACTTCAAATGAGCAGCCTCAGTGATGTCTATGAACACCTCAAATAAGAGAAGTCTCAGGGATGTCTATGAATACTTCTAATGAACAGCCTCAGGGATGTCTATGAACACCTCTAATCAGTAATTTCAGGGATGTCTATGAACACTTCTAATCAGCAATCTCAGCGATGTTTATGAACACCTCTAATGAGCAGCCCCATGAATGTCTATGCACACTTCTAATGAACACCTCAAGGATGTCTATGAACACCTCTAATGAGCAATCTCAGGGATGTCTATAAACACTTCTAATCAGCAATCTCAGCGTGTCTATGAACACATCTAATGAGAAGCCTCTGGAATGTTAATGAACACTTCTAATGAACACCTCAAGGATGTATATGAACACCTCTAGTGAGCAGCCCCAGGTGCACATGTCTATGCACACCTCTAATGAGAAGTCTCAGGAATGTTAATGAACACTTCTAATGAGCACCACAGGAATCTCTATGCGTCCTATGCGGCACCGCTCTAAGGCCCTAGTTGGAATGCACAGTTTTTACAGCTTACACTGAGATGGCATTAGGATGCTTGCCTGTAAATAGTTTTTTCTGTTGAGAAATATTTAAAGATTCCGAGTTTTTTCAGAACGTGTCATATCAATACTAGCCTAAATACAAACCTAACATCAGTGCAAAGGTAGTAGAAATATTTTAACTTTACTGATGGTTTCTAAAAGTATAGTTATGACTTCTAAAAGTGCTTATTATGGTCAGCATAGACACTTCGGAACTGACTTTAGGAATATAAAAAGTTTCATTTTCGATGCATCTTTCTTCTCATCAATGAAATGAATCCTTTAATCACCAATAACCTTTTCATTGCAGCTGCAAGGCCTCATGAACGAATCTGATTACACCACATTCAATCCCAATTTAACCACAGCTGGTCTCCCATCCACTACACCCGCTCCTGATGTGCCGTGGAGAATCATCGCGGATCCTATTCCAGGAGATTCTTCCTACGGTACAAACCTTGCAGAAGAAGATGGAAAGACATCCTGTGGTTTCCAACTCATCCCTGGTCTGACCAAGAGCACAGGAAACATGTGGTGTCGATATGAGAACGATACGAACAAATTCCAATCAGTTTCCAACAATCTGGATTACAATCTGACTGACTGGCACACGTATCGAATCACTTTCTATCGCAAGTGGGATGATCCAAGAAAAGTAAGTTGATCTTGACCGCGCTGGTCGCAAAAAAAACAATTGGAAACGTTAGATTTCGGTGGTATAACCATGGCGGCGTTGTATCAATGTTCCTTTTCTTTGCAGGCTCAATGGTGTTACAAGGTTGATGTCGTGGATACCAACATCCAGATCGGCGTCATGTGCGGCATTCCGACTTTCTCTGAGAATACCAAACTGGTGCTTCATGTTTGGAATAAGGACATGTGGTACTACCGCTTCAAGAATCCATTCGACACCTATGAAGTGAAGTCGTACTTCTCCAACGTCCGCATTCCTCCTGATCAGTCGCAGCTGTGTCGGTATGGAACACCGTGGATCGGCGGAACTAATGCTATTGTGGCATACGAAGCGGGTATCGGATCCGAGGAGAACTTGGTCGACATTTCACCTTGGCAGATTGTCCATGAGCCGTGTATCCCTTGCATTAATCCATGTGATCGATACTATTGCAATAGCTCCTGTGTAGCCACAACCACCAAGACTGTGAAATTTGCAGTCAAGGGATTAAACTTGCCTATTAAAGGCATTCGGGAAGATGCCCAGGGGAACCCGGAGAATGGAACGCTGTTGTATTACCTCACTGTCCGTGCTGTTCTGGCGTCCGGTGCAACCGTCACAAAGTCGACTAATGGTTTCAGCATCGACAACACACCTCCAGTAATCAGTGCAGTGTATTACGTCGATGCTGACGTCAATAAGAATATCGTCACTCGCTATCAGCAGACCAATCACACCATCCGCTCATTCTGGCAGTGTGTGGACTCTGATTCCGAAGTAGCGGAGAACTTCTGGGCAATTGGCACAAGTCCTGGCGCCACAAACATCCAGAACTTCACTTCTACAGGCCCTGATGTGGCAGGCGAGAATGGCGATCTGCTGGGAAAACTGGAAAACAACGTCACATACTACGTCAGCGTCATGTGCTATAACGGAGCTGGACTGTCCACTTCCTACAATGACACTGAGGGAGTGACACTGTTAATGGACGAACCGGCAGTCGATGATGTCAACAACACCATCCCAGGGGCTACAGGATTTTCTCACGCAGTGGTTCCTCCTGATGCCAAACAAGCCACAGACCCTACTCAGGCCGGAGGTACTTGGACTGTCAGCAAAGATCCTTCAATCAATCATTATGAATATTGTATTGGTTCTTCCAACGAAACTCTGGACGATATTGTTCCCTGCTTCCTCGTTGCCCAGAATCAATCAGGATCCGTTATGTTGAGGGATGGAAACATTTACCTCGATAACGTCCTCTACGCAAAAATTCGAGATATGGCCATGCCTGTGAATGGAACTTTGCCTTCAACCAGTAATTTCAACATGGAGCCTGGACGAACTCTCATCCATAGCATGAAGATTTGCACACAGGCCAAGAAATGTACTTTCAAATACATTACCAGCGTTGCCATTGTCAATAGTGATGTCCAACTGTCCTCGGTCAATGATGGAAACTCGACTGCATTCGAGATTCCAGCCAAGAAACGCAGAAAGAAGCGTTCTGCCGGTGGTGGAACAGGTATCAAGATCAAGACACCGGAGGGCATGCAAGCAGGACAGTCGATCATTATGGGCGAATTGACGGACGATGACATGAACAAGACCTACGGATCTGATGCATCCACCAACTTCCAGCCCTTCATCGTCAATCCTAATAAAACTGCGGATATGGTAGACCGTCTGTTGATGAAGCGTGTCCAACAGATGCCTCAGAAGACATTCTTCTTTACTCCTCTGGGTAATGAACCTTTACCAGGAGCGATGGAACTAGAGCTACCATACGACAACTCAACAGATAACTCGACCAAGCAGGTAGTAGTCATGTGGGATCCAAGTCAGCAAGCCTGGACGATGGCCAACAGCTCCTGTTTCAGCGGTAATCTGCCAGATTCGGAGACAAATTACAACGCCACTTCCGGCAAACTGACTCTCAAGATCTGTGGAACGCGTAAGACCCAATCAACCTCTACTAACAGCGTTGGATCTCGTCGGAAGCGGTCCACGGGCAGTGGCAGTGGTCTCAGCTCTCCTACAATGATGGGCGTTGCCAGTGTGTCTCCTTCCATCCCGAACGAAGCGCCAGTCATGACCAGCAATTGGAACCCGTACATGACAGAAGACAGTGGCACCATGTCCTATCAACTGGTCGGTTCTGATGCGGAGGGAGACTCCTTCGTTTGGCTCATCAACTCTGCTGAACCTGCCGCCAAAGGAACTGTCAGTTTGAGTAGCAGTGGCTTGTAAGTTGTTTCGAGTGACCTAGATACTGAAAATATTCATTTCAGATATATTTCATCACTAAACGTGCCATTCAATCAGGGATTCACCAATTAGAGTTTTTGAACGAAAGCTCTATGTAGCAATCGAATGCGCGTTGGAGATCGAGATTGATACATAGATTTTGAGATGAACAAAATCATTGTTATTAGTTTGGCTATGTTTTACTATTGAGAGCAGCACTTGCCTTATTTTGATATCTATTTCATCACATCATGTTACTTCCACGACAGACCACGTACACCTAACAGATGACAGATCTATCATAATCGTTATTTGTTGCATATCTATTGCCACTGGGCGGACTTCATTGATAGGAATCTCATTTAAGTCCAGATTTCTTCTTGTCTGTTGATGTCTTTTCTCCTATTCCGACTTCCCTGATAGCGATCATGCAAATGAATGAGTTATTGAAAAATTTCTTCGAAATTTAAATCATCTAGATGTTGCTCAGCTATGGTAATTCCACTTCAACACCAATGCTTACACATAGAAATATTTTTGCCATAGATAAGTTACGCATAACTTTGTCATAGATATCTATGATATAAGTAAATATTTATATCTATTGTTAGCAGGCTTGAATGTCATATTCGAATGCATGCAAATCCAATGAGTGACATTGAAGTCCGCTGTGAATGGACTTCTTATTCGGGTTATAATAATAACCATCTGAATCGAGCACTAACGTGCCCTGGAATGTCGTGAGCCCTCCTCAGATAAATGCTATTTCTATATTAATTCTATTTTTGAATCTCAATTTCTCTAGTCATCAGAAGCAGTGGCAAAATATGCGGTGCAATGGCATTGTTGAACAGTTTCGTCACCACAATTCACAGTTATGTCATTGTTTCAATGCATTTTCTATGTTAGAACAGAAAGATTGCAAAACATAACTTAACTATTGCCGGTGGAAATGCCTAGACGGTCGGTATTGGCAAAACGATCAGTCACAAACATCGAAGTTGACCTTCAACATGCAGAAAATTGAAATGATTAGAAGACTCATATAAAGAGGTCAGATATCTCAGCCCATCAGTAGTATCAATGTTCCGATATCTACGGTACGCCTGTTGTCTCACTTAACTGAAATCTTGATGACTAACTCGTCGTAATCATAATAAATTGGTTTGTTTCAGCCTGTCCTATCGTCCACCATCTGATTTCTACGGAAATGATGTCATCTACATCAAATTGTATGAGACGAGAAGTGACGGTGTTCCAGCGGCAACCACCTACTGCAACATCACGGTCTTCGTCAAATTCTTGAATGACCAACCGGAGATGCTGTTCTTGAGATATGGACAAAATCTTTATCCTACCACCTCCGTCATCAAAGAAGTCACAGTAAGTCTGACAAGTGAAAGTTGACCAACACAGCACTTCCTCGAAGTAGCTTGTATTATGCAGACAAGGAAGTAGGCCTAACTAGCCAATACTTTATTCGGTGGCGTGATATCTGTCGATGCACACATTGCAACTTTGTTTAACATCTAATTGTGGTACAACATGTTATGTACAGCATGTCAGTTCACTTTTAAGCATGATTGTGCGAATGTATGAGTTCTAGAAACGATAAACATGTCATTGTGCATAGGATTGAATGGACACAGTCGAACATGACGACTGGAATGAGATCAAGGAAAATGTGGAAGCCTTGTCGGAAATACGTCAAGGAAGTCGAAGTTACATAGGCCTACATCTGTGCTAATAAAACATATTTAGATAAGGGACCACCATTCTGATGTTAATTTTTTTGACGTTAACTTCACTTTGTTTCCACTTCTATGATATCTATTTCAGTCTTAGCAATATGAGATATCTAGATCAGACAGTGACATAGTTTTGTGCATGAGGTCCACAGGTAATTTCAAAAAGTAGACCTTCCTTTTTTGTATCCGAAACCATGCTGTCCGTTGGCCACCAAAATATACTGTCGTAAATAGCAATGAAATTAACATCAAAAATATGCATATGTGTTATGAGTCCAAGACATCCTCAAGTTCTCCACATAAAATTCTATAATTTCTTCAAAACAGAACCTCTATAGCTGATTTGGCTAAGTCAAGGTTCTTCACACCAAATTACAGCGATCATGGAAAGTATTCTTTTTACACTGACTCTTTTCAGATCGTGGTATTACTCGCGAATTTTCTTTAGCCATTCTGCCACGAAAACTGATATTCTTTTCGTAGCAAATTCGTGACCAGTGCATCCGCATTCACATTCTTAACAAGACATCTCTGTCGTGTTAATGCACCCAAGCCTGTCCAATAACAGCACGCACATGATGCGGCGCAGCTGACAACTACCTCCTTCTTCACAGGTGACTGTGGAACAACGAACCATCGACAATGTTGTCTACGAGGATCTTGGTCTCTACATCGGTGGCTATGATCGAGACGCTAACGATACTCTTCAGCTCTCCATCATGTCTCCTACGAAGGGCGTCCTGACCATTGAAAGCAACACGACTGCCGCTCCCACCTACACCTACTCCTGCGGCCTCAATCCATCTCAAAACAGCGTCCCCTGCTCAAACATGAACTTGCCACTGGCCACTACATCCATGGCATGGATCATTCAAGTCATCTCGTACAAACCGAATGCGGATTATTTCGGCTGGGATGAATTCACGGTGTCCTTGACAGATAAGGGCGGCAGTTCCAACATCCTCAAGGTCAAGATCGCTGTCCTGGAGAACAAGTGCATTCATAACAGCACCTGCTACGGCTTGACAGCTGGCGATACAGCGTGTACCAGCACAGACCGTGCTAGTGGATTCGGTTCCACTTACGCGTGCAGATGTCCATCCGGATGGACCGGTTCATACTGTCAGGTGAGCATAATCTTCTCTCAATTGGAAGCAATGAAGTTCACGCATTCTTCCATTTTCAGTATGATGTGGATGAATGCTCATCGAATCCTTGCATCTATCCCTACGCCTGCTATGATCTCTTTAACGGTTATTATTGCGAATGTCCGATGGACCGGCCGTTCTGCGACTCTGAGCTGAATGCGTGGCAGATTGCATTGATTTGTATCTTCTGCGTAGCTGCTGTAATTGCTATCACTGTCGGCATTTGCATCGCTGCAAACAGACAAGCGGTAAGTTGAGAAAAATGCACTTATCATCTCTGTATAAATATACCATTTTTTATGTTACTGTATCTTGATTTAAGCAGTAGTATTTAATAGCATTCCATATTTCTTTGCAGCCTGGCAAGGGAGTTACTCAGCTGCCGAAGACGGTCTATAACCTGAAGAATCAGCGTCGCATCTTGGCCAACTTCCTCAGCGAAAAGCTCGGAATGAAGAAGGATGAATCTGACACTTCATCTCTGGATAGACCGGAATCCACAATGTCAACCGTAACCATGCCGGCCATGTCTCCAGAACCGGATAGACCTTCCACCAGTGATCTTGCTGCCCAATTTGAAGACGTCATGTACGCAAGTGTCAGCAGTCCCTTGCCGCTCAACTCCCCGAGACCAATTTCTCAAGCATCTTGGATGGTAAATATTTACCGCTTCATGTTTTATAAATATCCCGTATAATGCGATGTTCCAAGTCTACATGCAGATTTGATAAACAAGATTCAAAGCCAGTAATTGCTTCCGAACGTTTTCGTCCAGTCTTGTCAGGCTATAACGTGGCAATGAAATTGTTTTGACTTGTCAATGCATGTTCAGGTTCTGGATCACCAAGTGCATGTGACATGCAAATCATAGGCAAAGTACATGTCAAGTTAGTTGTGAATCTGCTTATGAAGAGAATTGAATTGAATTGATGCTAACGTGCCTGTTGCTTCTACGGCTTATATAATAGTGTTTATATGCAGCGCGATACAGTAGACAATATATTCTAATTTTTTCTGCTTTGTAATACAGTATTAATTTGGTACGAAAAGTTGCTTATGCGCCAGTGTATCGATTGTCAGAAGTGCATAAAAATTACCGATAATATAACTAAATACTGGATAAACAACTCACCAGGATGACATGACACAGAGAGAGAGAGAGAAAGCTTTTCTCTGAAAGCTTTTCTACAATTCATCCATCTATAAAATCAAAGAATCGTCGGTGATAGCACTTGTCGGTTGGTAAATAAACGACTTGGGATATAAATGTAATAGCGATATTTTGAAAGTTGGTATTCGAAATTCTTCAGGGATTTTAAGGTTTGATCTAGAATGTTGATAGAGATTTCTTTTTAAGCACAATTACGTAACATAGATATCTGCTCCTCTGATTTCACCTTGGACTGGTGTACATGCTCTTTAAATGGACATTGCAAGCTGCATCTGTGTCTGATTAAAATTCCGGATAATGTTTTAGATAATCTTTAAAGATGATGAACTTGCACAGCGTCTGAATGTTGTTCTTCTTCACCGTAATTCGCTTATGTCTTGCTAAATGCTCTGTATTACTGACATCTTGGTATTAGTAGTTTGTCTTGACGGTTAATTGCCGTATTGTATTGGGGATTGGATTACGCAAATTCTTCAATTGAGAATTGATGTCATACTGTCGCTCGACGATAGCTCAGTTGGTAGAGCGTTGGTCTAGAATGCCCGATGTCGGTGGTTCAAATCCACCAAAACGCGCAGTTGCCATCAGTCTTTTACATTGCACACAGGATCATTAGCCAATGGTCAACAATCAAGAATTAATTTTGATCCCAAGTCGGTCAACTAGAAAACGATGAAAAAGGATATATCAAAGATTATTTATTTATCCAACCACTTGTTCTCCTGCATGTGCTTCTCATTCAAT
This sequence comes from Prostheceraeus crozeri, assembly GCA_907163375.1. NCBI lineage: Eukaryota > Metazoa > Platyhelminthes > Polycladida > Euryleptidae > Prostheceraeus > Prostheceraeus crozeri. The sequence goes on from CAJQUW010003941.1 coordinate 252,337, forward strand.
TTGCAATTTTGGACTATCTATGGTGCTGTGTCACTAGGTGACATGCCAAGCTCAATCACGCGTAATTCACGCGTAATTACACATGACCCTAAACATCCGTGGCTATGCGTGACATTGCTGCAACATCTGTCGCCAGTCCTGTTATAAAGACTTTGCATCTCATGTGTCTGCATGTATCAGAGGCTACACAATGTGATAGGACCTCAATTTCATGCTCAGGGCAGACAGAAGATGCTTAGGGGTTCATCCGTGGTTAAAGCGGCAACGCAGACTATAAACACTCGCCCGCGCGTATTCATAACCATGTTTTAACAGCATCAGAAGACCAAGGTATAAGAATAGCGTTGAAGACCAAGGGTGATTATTTCAATCACCTTAACTAACTGATTGTCATACCGCACAGCGAAGAAGGAGGATTGTTAATATTACATTCAATGATTGTTTTAGTATTCTGTTGTTATTATGATGTGGTAAAAATGGTGAAAATAGCCATAAACATGTCTCTTATTACTGCTATAGACATATAGTTAGGCCCTGGCCTATCTACCTTTGACATGTGATAATTCTGTAATACACTGTTATGGTATTGACATGATAATTCTTAATATCAAGAAGACATGAAAATCTGAATGCCTCATATATTGAATATAGGTCTATACAATTTCTATATAACTTCTATCCGTCGTGGCCTACATACAGTAATAGTATATATTCTAGTCATTCGCTTTGGCACTTGCAACACACTATGTTTGTTGATTTGCTATGCCGTCCACATACCTACGGGTTCATTGCATTCGGTGCAGATATTGGATGTTGGAGTGCAGTTTCGAGTCGGTTTCCCTGTATCTCTGCACCTGATACAGCGTCGCATTCTGTTGGCTTCGTTTTGATCCCGCTCCAGCAGCCTTCGAGGATTTTGCTCTTTAGTCAACCTTGCCAAAGTGTCAACTGTCGACGTTGACAAGCCAATTGGTTCCCTCAGACGCTTTTCCATGTTGGATACAGCGAGCTGAAATGCCAGCTGGCGAAGAAATTGACGCCGTCGCTTTTGTATTGAGATCGAAGACCATTTTTCATGAGAAGAAGTAAAGATCGTGTAAGCGTTGATCGCAGTTATATCCAGCATGTTGTGAAAGTGGACGAGAGGCCATCGATAGACCTTATACCTGGTAGTGTACATTTTACACATCTCATCAATTAGCTACGTCAACGCCAGGTTTCGTAATATTGTAAAACAATTGAATGTCACTTTTTCTTTGTTCTGTATCATCAGCTGTCGCGGCATGATGCATAGACGAAATCAGGTAGCATTTACGATTCGTTTTTGCTTGTTGTGACTGAAGGGTTATTTTCTTCGCTGATCCTCCGAAAACGAATGTCGAGTCATACTGCTCTCTTCTTTCGTGAAAGAATATGCGGTATTTCCCTTTTATTCTTCATAATTGTTCCGACAAGAGTCGTTCTCCTCTGAAGAAGAGCCTCAGCAACCGACACTGAGCTAAAGAATCTGTCCGCTGTAACATTTCTTCCTTGATCAAGAAGCGGATCACCCAGCGACATAACTAAATTCTTCGCTTGATTTGCACATTTATGTTGTTGAGCAGCTTCGGGATCGCTAGGGCGTTTTGTTAGGGGTTGACCATTTAGTAAGTATCTGTACTCAGCATCGGCACACCAGTGAATGAGTTCACCGTACTTCCCGGGCTTCATTGGATTGTATATAGGCTACGATTAGGACTGCGACATCTTGACGCCACTAATTGATCGTCGATCGTAATACACGAACTGGCAATCCAAAACATTCGAAGTCGTTCATTCCATAAGGACCATATCTCCCTCATTGCAGGGAACCTACCAACTTTCTTTCTGCTCAATATTTTGAATAGATTTCGACTCATTGCGGCACGATAAAAGGTTGAATAATCTTCGCTCCATAACTCACTGATCGGTACCTTCTGATCATGATTCAAGCCACGATAGTAGAGAATACCAATGTATGCTTTCAAGTGATCGATATCAAGAACAATGTCAATTCCAAGAGAGTTCGCTTTTTCAAGTGAGTAGTGGAGAATTTTGTTCAGAATATCATCATTGAAGAAAAGTTCGAATGTTTCTCTCGGTGAATCTTTCACTGCAGCTGTTATAGGTCCAGGTCGTTGACGATATATATTCGCGGCATCCCTCCTTCGCTGCACGGGAGCTTGTTGTACCCATATTCCACCGCCTTTATCACGTAAGCTCAATAAATCACTTAAACTCAAACTTGATAACCCTGCAGAATAACCATCGCTATCTTCGCTGTTGTCACTATCGTTTTGCTGTAGGGCGTGCATGATATCTATATCTTCTGCTTGATCGTCGTCACTTCCGTTATCAACATCTTCGTCGAATTCTTCTCCTTCTAACATTGCATTCAAAGCAGCGACCGCTGCCATTCGACGAGGTCGTGCTGTCGCCATTACAGAAAGATGAATGAATAACTGTTTAGAAACGTATCATGACAACTACTCACGTTCGCTGCACTAGAGCTTCAACAAATAAAATCATGTCACGTGGTCTGTTTGAAGTCAAGCATGTGTGCGTGTGTAACACAGGACATCTGAATGAATAAGAGTCTAAAACTGTCCTTCAATTTGTGAAGGTGATAGAAATAATCACCCTTGGTCTTCAACGTTATAAATGGCTACACTGCAAATTGCTCAACTTGAACACAATCGACTGAATTTTTTGAAGCAATACATCATGCAAGCAAAGAGCTGATAACGTAAAAAGATGGACTGTGGACTAGCAAAAAAAGTCAGGTGATATGAGCACGTACTTATTTGGAGAATGCTACATTTGAACAGTATTTTTTAGAACGGTGATTGAAATAATCACCCTTGGTCTTCTGAGGGTTAACAGCATCAGATCACGTGATTTCTGACTCTTAGTGCAGTGCGTATGTATGCGCGTAGAAGAATAGAATGTCTTTAACCACGGATGTTTCAGGTGTTCCGTTATTACGCGTGAATTACGCGTGGCATGTCACCTAGTGGTGCTTCCATTGTTTCAAGAATTGCTTCATTTCACCTATTTGCGTGATGAGAATGGGTCTTATAAAATTATTGATTACCACATTTTATCAGTAACTAAATATTATGATGCTAATTTGGTGGTAGAATGAAATGTTGCTGTATTTTCAGGGTAACCTGGAGAGTGGAGCCATGAGTCCAACTGGTGTGTCGGCTTTGAATTTGAGCATCAAATCTCCTTCACCATCGATTCAAATTGATGGGGAGCAGGGAGAATCGAGCACTGATGTTTTGGATTCCACATCTTCGGCGGCCTCAAAACCAAGCTTGAAGACAATCTCTGAGGATCCGGCATCGCCTCCACCAGGAGTTTTAGGAGAGATTTAACTCGCTTGTGTTCCTTCATCCTTTTCGATCATGGATAATTGACCGATTTTGACTTCATGATTTCATCTGATTGATTCCATTTGTAACTGTCATCTTTTGTCTTAACACAATGAAGATTCTATATTCCAATCCGAGTTTTCATGTCAATGCGGAGGCTAATCTTCACCAATTCTGTTCCACAACGCAATGCCTCTGGCTTTCACGAGATCGACATACTTTTACATGACTACAGACGACACGTGAAAGCCAAAGGCTTCCAATTGCGAAATCGATTCTCCGAGGTCGCGTGGAAGCAGTTTCTATTGCTTACCTAGAAATTGATAACAATAAGACCTCGAGAGTGGAAGTGAAGCTTCATGCAATACACAAGAGCGGCACACAAATCGCATTTCACTTAGATACACTTGTCAACGGCTGTATAATTGGGTTAGAATCAGTCACGTGCGCAATTCTAAGCTTTTCATTGGTTCTTCATCCCCCAACCCAGTTCCCCCGGATGTGCCGCGACCTTGAGTCAATTTCCATTCTAGTCAACTTCAGACAAACAAACCATTTCTATGGTGGCTTACCAATTCCGGTGCTTTAGGCGACTATTAATGATGTAGAGCTGCCTTATTCGCTTTTAATAACCAACAGCTAGGGCCACAGAATTAATCGTATCACTTTGCTAGAAGTGGAAACTGATTCAAACAGATGGCACATGCAGGAACTTAATAAGTGGGCAAAAAGAAATTTCTAATACCTTGCAGAGATAGGAAAAATAGTCGTGCGTCGCTTGCAGATTATTCTGAATTCCTTCAAAATGCTCCGATCCGATTGCCACGACTCCTTCAGATTCGAAGAATTCAGATCATTACGCACAAGTTTTCTCGATAATGTTGGGCCCTCCGATCATTTTAATAAAAGTTAGTAGGCGCATGAAAAAACGTTCACAAACTTCTCTGTAGAGCTTGACATCGTCTGTGTCTCTTTGCTGTGTGATCCGGTTGATATCAGTCACTGAAACTTTGCACAATTTGGCGTGTTTAATGTTGAACTGGCGACTTATTGTTCGATTGCTATGGTATTTAGTCAGGAGATGTGCCATTTCATTTACGTTACATGTTCCAATGCTTCCCTTCTAGTCAAACGGAAGAAGAGACGACCTGTCTAATTCTGTGGCTAAGGCATTTTGAATAACCGCTACAACGCATGAGGAAAATTTATTAATTCTTGCTGTTATTCACCCTTGTAGGGAATGATGTTGAAAGATAATCTATCTGGAAGCAGATTACACTAGGTGACATGCCACGCTCAATCACCCATACTTACACATGACCCTAAACATCCGTGACTTTGCGTGACATTGCTGCAACATCTGTCGGCAGTCCTGTAATGTAGACTTTGCGTCTCATGTGTCTGTATGTATGAGACGCTGAACCATGTGACAGGACCTCAATTTCATGCCCAGGGCGGACAGAACATATGCTTATGGGTTCATCCGTGTTTCAAGCAGCAGCGCAGACAGCCGTAGACGACGAGTAAACCATTAACACTCGCCCGCACGTATTCATGACCATGTTCTAACAGCATCAGTTCACGTGATTTCTGACTCTTAGTGCAGCGCGTATGTACGCGCGTACCCGAGTAAAATTACCGTTGTCAGTTTAACAAATACTTACCAAGTACTTGGCATTAAAGTCCTAAACATTTAAGAAATATTTATCAAACCTAGTACATTTCCTAAACTTTTACTAAATATTTAGCAAACTTTCCAAACTTCCACAAAATATTTGGTAAATTTTCTGAACTTTTACGAAATGTTTAGTAAATATTTTGTAAATTTTCCAAACTTTTACAAAACATTTAGCAAATTATTTCTAGCTTTTATGATATGTTTAGTAAATAATAAGCACATTTTATCCTACTTCATAGGCGATTACGAAACATTTGCAAATTTGAATTCATGAAAAATATCTTCTTGTATGAAATGTTTTATATTTATCAAATAGAAAACCAAAACAATCATAATTCGGCAAAAAGATAGCTAGTAAAACGCTCTGCTCGAAATATTCATGCTCAAAATCGTTCAAAATCCGTACGGCATATAAAATGCATGACTAGAATAAAATGACTGATCTTACTGAAGTTATGCTTTGTACGATAACATTCATAGAGATTACAAAAACTGAGCCCTGCTCCCCAAAGTAAACAGCAGAAGGAATGGATATCCTTCAAAAATACAATTTTTCATACGTATTTGGAAAATGAACAGAGTTTTATGTAGTAGCACACATCGAACGATCCGATACAAATAATTTTTATGAATATCACTTTTATCAACATAAAGGAAATTTCTCTATCCGGATTTGATCATTCTTCATTTGAAAATCCTTCCAACCAGAAAGCATGCACACAGCCCGAATACGCATTTCACTTCATCTGCAACACTGTCATTTCGAGTCAAACACCGTCGCGCCGTTATCAGTTACATTTTTAAGAATAGAGGTGATATCACGAAAAATTTACAGTTCAACGGAGAAACAGTCACTACCAAATGAAGTGTGAAGCGATGATACGAGGTCACTGAAAAAAAAACTTCGCGGTTGGACCACAACACGGTTGTCCGAATCTGATGATCGCTGGGACGTTGCGAGTATGAGAGATTTATGGATAAAGAATAATTCCAGTAGTTTTCGAGGTTAATTAGCTGACAAGACAAGACGGAAAAGCAGCCGAATGTAGGTCAGGTATTGAGTCATCGATGGACAGATACACAGCCTCAGCAATCAACACCTGTAAAAAAGAAGACAAATCTTGTGCTGATGTGCAGAGCAGAATTATCAAACTTAACGGATCTTAATTAACATTCTATGGGTAGGCCTACTCAAAGTTCAGAAGATAAATCATTTATAGTAATTTTAGGTGTTACAGTAAAGACTATTAAGAAAACTGCTTTTGGATTATTTCATCTCTGACAATGTGGGAAGCGATATTCTTAGGAATTTTGATAGCAAATGAAGATATTCAAGAGTGGTTGAATTGTGATCATTAACAATTTATCAATTATTTTTTTAATCAATACTCTTAGTATTTATCAATAATTTTATTTTGATATTCAAGTACCGGTAACTGTTTTTACAAAAAATGCAATCTGCAAATTAAAACAGAGCCTTACCGAGATGTAGCCTATTACCGACTGCTTGTCAACCGTTCATGCGATGAAGATATTCAGGAATGCTTGAATTTTTATTACAGTATTTAATACCGCACATGTAATTTTATTTTGATATTTCATTTTATTTTATTTTAAACAATTTGTTTAAAATCACAATCTGCAGACACATACACACGTAATGTCATCTTGTCTACCGCTTATATGACAGCATCTCTGCAGATAATTCATGGTGGGCCTACAACTAACATGTGACCATAATAGCTAGGCCTACGATGATATTGAAAAGTGCGAAGCATAATTTGTAATAAGTAAACACAAATTGAATAAAAGAGTAGCAATGAGTTTGTACTTTGATTGTTTTATATTTATCGTAAAGCATGAAAAATTATTGATTTTGCAAAACTAAACCTATTGTTGGACTGCAACGCATGACTGATCTTTATTACAGTGTGCATGTAGCCTACAACGTGCAGTCCGTCGTGTAGCATCTATGCCTTTTGTGTGCTTGATCATTTTTCTTAAACTACTCGAAATGTCAAATTGATGCCATTTTCTAAAATGTGGCAATTCTGAAAAAATTAATTGAATATCATAGGCGGTAGCTACAGGTTTTCAATTCAACATATATAGAATGGAAATAGTGACCTATTTAAACAAGCTTCCTTGATGGATCCATCTTTTAGAAAATAGATTAAATTGCATAACTTAAGCAGATATCGAATAGCTCAATAGTTTGTCCGCATTGATAAAAACATTCTCCATCTAAAATTTTTGCAGTCCTGAAATAGAACTTTGTGACTTATAGCATGTTTGACTGTTTCAAAAATTTTTTCAATTATTTGTCATCCAAATATTGATGCTATTGCACAAGTATACTACATATCTAAATATTGAAGTGCTAAATTAAAATGGTTTTAATGCGCTAATTAAGTTCTTTCGTGCTCATAGTTTCTAAGGTTTTTAGCATGCAACTATTTTGTCTCAACATAACCAGATGTTTGTGCTATTTTCAATGTAAGCAATCAGAAATTACGAATTTGAAAACAATATATTACCATTTCAACATATTCCAATTTGATTATGATTCTTTTGACGACACAATCAATTTTGATCGATTTTTCAACGAGAAACGTCGTCGTGAAAACTGATATACATGCACATTCTCATATTAAATTCAAAGTGAATAAGCCTTGGGCATGTGACATCATTTGTGTGATGGAAAACCCAAGTAAAACGATGTGTTTCTTGATAGCTATAATATTTATATATAAATAAACATTATAGCTATCAAGAAACACATCGCTTTACTTGGGTTTTCGATTACACAAATGAATTCAAAGTATTGGTAGGACTCCTAAAATGTGATATGTCTGCTATGAGGAACTAAGAGGAATTGAGATATTTTGTTATCAGTAAATTAAGTATGACGCTAGTAGCTCTTTAGTATTTGTAAAATTAAGAGCAGATATAGCAGTAGTCAATAATAGAAATGTCTCTACGTGTTCATGGTCAGTAAACCCAAATCCATGACCAAATCTCTCCTTTGATTTTGTTTTCGGGATTTCCAAATACATGTACCTAAGTAGTATAGGGTATAGGATTCGGCGCATCGCTTCGCTCAGCACCGAATCCCACACCTAGGTAGTTACAAAAAATGAAAAAATACAAAAAAATAGGGTCCTCCTGAAATTTATAAAAAAACAGACAAAATAGATACAAAAAATGAAAAATACAATTCACGGGCTAAAATAGATACAAAATAGGAAAGCACCTTAAAGTATGACCCATGAACAAAAATATTCATTTAAAAATGGAAGATGTAAAAACAAAAGAACCATCAGCCCCCTTATATCCCTCATTATCATATGACATAAAACCTTCGGTTCCCAATGAAATGGATATAGCAAAACACAAAGATAGAGTCAGGTACATGAAAGATAAGGAAGCCCAATTATTACTTAAACTAGAACATTATAATAAATTAAGAAAGAGATGGACTATAGCTAAGAATGTGACACAAGGCGTTGGTATATGTTTAACAATTTCTTTAGGCGCTCTCACTATTGTCATTTCGTCTGGCGTTCTTACAATTCCTGTTGTCGCTACAGTTTTAACAGGCACAGGTGTCTTCACAACGTCACTTGCAACAGTGATAGATAAATCTGTAATGTCTAAGAAACGAAAATCCTTAACTAAGAAACATGCACATGTCAAAGAAGTATATGATAAACTACATTACTACTTCCAGAGAGTGTGTGATGACAATGTTATTACGTTAGATGAGATTGAAAAATTTGATCAAATAGCTAGAGAAGCGACTAAAATTCCTGTTAAACCTCAAGACAAAGTAAACAATGAAGCTTTTTTAGAAGAAATAAGAACTTTATTAAAAACGTTAGAACAAAGTTCCATAGAACAAAAATAAGTTGTTCAGTAAAATGTTTTTGCTGTGTAGCAATGCTACCACAAAATTCAAATATTATCTTATAAAATAATGAACACAAATGAGGCAAAAATAAAACAACTAGACGAATTAATAAAACAGAAAAATATTATGAAGAAAAAACATAGACAATATCGAATGCTACAAGCTGGTGTTCAATCCAATATGTTAGAAAAAATACGCCTAACTGACCAAGTGAAAACTGATTTTGAGAAAACTATTGCACCACTCAAAACTCTTGAGAAAGAACTCGCAGTTCATGATAAACAAATTGATATAGCGGATCCAGTGCAGAAAACCATCATGGATGATTATGGTTTGTTAGAAGCAAACATAGAAAAGAAATTACCCAAATCTATGCTCTTTGAACATTCTACTTCATTTATAGATGGAAAGCCATTTCTTAGATTTTACTTAGGTGGAAAAGAATTATCTATAAATCCTAAAGAAAGTTTAATTTTTACACCAGACAACGCAGCTTTCAGTTTAGACAAAAATTTCGTGGATTTATTAAGAGGAGCGAAGTTAGATAACTATCATACTGATGATCTACTGAAATACAAAACTATGTTAGATAAGGTTGGAACTGTAAAAACTCTTAAGCGTTATACAACTTTGAATGACTTATTATCTAAAACGCCTAGTACCAGTAAAACAGGAACAAAGATACCAATATTAACAGCTGCTTCGCCAGCAAGAACTGGTTATTCAACACCGACTGGTTATTCAACACCAATGGCTGCTTCTCCAGCAAGAACTGGTTATTCAACACCGACTAGTTACCCAAAAACAGGAACAGGTCTAAAAGAGACAACGGTTTTCCTGTCCGATGATCCGCAAGAATTAATAAACAGATTAGAGATTTTATTAGCTGCAACAAAAGAAGGACATAACTCTAGTTTTAACGAAATACATGCAATCTTAAAAAGACTAACGGAAAAGAAAATTATTAGTGAAAAAGACTACAAAAGCTTATCTAAATTATTTAGTTAAAAAATGTCTTCGGCAGAACTAGAAAAAATTAATAAGCATTTAGAAAATTTAACCGAGATTTTAACCTCATCAAAATTTAGTACGACATTAAAATTTATAACAACTACTTCATCCCATACCTGTAATTTAGATCCTATTATTCACTTAGAACAAGACAAACATTATGAAGTAGCACTAACTAGTTTTTCAACATTTAACACTATACAAAATATTATCAAAGATGTAAATGACCGATTTAAATATTCTAATGATCAAGGTAAAACTTGGAAAGAATTAACTTTTCTTCCTGGATCTTATGAAGTTGAATCGATTTCCAATGAAATAAAAAGACATTTAGGCATTCAATTTAAAGACAAGAAACAATTACATTTCGCAGTTGAACCAGCAGTAAATAAATTTTCTCTTACTTTAGATGAAGATCATCAAGTAGATTTTAATATTGACAAATCTTTATCAAGACTCTTAGGATTTAAAAAGCAACTCTATACACAAGGTTTTCATATAAGTAAAAATATACCTAAAGTAACTGAAATAAATTCAATCAACGTTCAATGTGATATTATAGAAGGTGGTTATGTTAATGGAAAGCTGTCAAATAATATCTTCAGTTATCCAGCATTTACAGTTCCGATTGGTTACAGTTTGAATGTAATCCCAAAATCATTAATATATTTCTCTGTTACAAGAAAAACAATTAATTCAATTACAATTAGAATAACAGATGAGAAAGGAAAGGAAATAAATTTTGGAGGTGAAGAAATTATGATAGATCTTTTGGTTCGGGAGGTATAATTAAAAAAAATATTGACTTAAAAATGAGTGAAAGCAGTTGTGAAAAATATCCACTAAACAAGAAAGTGAAATTCAATCATCATCATAACTTGTCAAATAAAGTTTTATCAGTTATTTGTGGAAGATCAGGTTGTGGAAAAACATATCTATTATTTAAAATTCTCACGACACCCAAATTTTTGGATTATAACAATCTTATCATTTATACAACAACAGCAGAACAACCTATTTATCAATTTTTGAAACATGGTTTTGAAAATAATCTTACAAAATCAACTATAGCTTCACTGTTTGAAGAATATGAAAAATCGGAGTATGAAGAAGAAATAAGTTCCTGGTGTGAAGAAGCAGCGAAAGATAAACAACTAGTAGAACCCAATAAAAATAAACACATAACGATACAATTAATAGATGATAGTGGCAATATGCAAGATCCTAGTAAACTAAATAAAACGAAAAAACATTGTGTGGTGTTTGATGATTGTGTTAATGACAGAAATCAGGCAGTTCAGAGAAATTATTTTACAAGAGGTAGACATAATAACTGTAGTGTTTTTTATTTGACACAAAGTATGTATTCATTAGATGGAAGTGTTATTAGAAAGAATGCTAATATTTTTATGCTTTTCGAAATCAACCAAAGAAACCTAAGTGATTTGTTAAGAGACTTATGTATAAGAGATAAAGATGAATTTAAACAATCGTGTAACAATGCTTGGGCAAACGACTATGGTTTTATCACAGTCAATATTGATAAAAAAGTACATGATAGAGTTATAGAACATTTGTTCGCTGACTAGGCTTCGCCTCGAGGGGCTTTGGCCCCGACTGAAAGTCTATAGAACATTTGTTCGCAGAGTAAAACTCTGAATAGAACATTTGTTCACTGACTAGTGTATTATAATTCCTCTTCCCAGTCTTCACTATCATTGTATTCAATTATATTACATTCTTTTTTTATTCGTTGAAATATTTCGTCTTGTACATCTTCTCCGCTATAGGGGAGCATAATACCATTTGCATTAGGCGCTTGACGTTTAAGAATATTTATTTTACCAGTGAATCTTTTTTCTTCAGTGTTATTATTTTTATCAGGAATACTAATACCAGTTTCTAAAGATCTTTTCCATGGTTTATTAACAATTGTTGTCAATGTTTCCCCATGGTATAATTTTAGAAAATCTTCTACTTTTACTTTAGTTTTTGTATAACCCTTAAATGTTTTCTTTTCACTAAGTCTCCCTTGTTCATCTACAGTAATACAATATTTTACTTTAGGTGCAATAAACATTGCAAAAATAATTCCACCATTTCCATAATCATTTTTCCCTTGACACAATTCCCCACCAACATATTCAGCAGCATCTAATTTATTGAAGAGCTCATTGGAAATATATATTGAATCAGTATCTGTATAATGAATGTATTTTTCTTTGAAACCATTAATTTCTAAAATAAAGTTGTTCATGATTCTTCTAGAGTGAGCAAGAATAAAAGAACCTAAATGTGATGGCATGAATGATGTCGCAGCGTAGCTGCTCAGACCGTTGGTCGTCGTAGCGTAGCTGCTCAGACCGTTGGTCGTCTTTTCAGTGTCTGTAATATTAGCTTTAAGAAATTCATCGTCTTCCATTTCTACTTTCACTAAGAATTGTTCATCATTTACTTTTTCAAAATCTTTTACTTCTTGAGTGAAATTTTTTCTCAATGTACTTTCATTCCATAAATGATATTTAGTGGTTATGTCTTTTTGTACGGTTTTTCCATATAGTGAATTCATTAATAATTTAATTAACTCATCGCCCACAGTGTTTCCTTCTATTTTATATTTTTTTCTTAAATTGAAGAGCTTTTCAATGTATTTGCGAAATGGTGAAATGTGATAATTTTCTTCATAAATTATACCATCTGTAATAGATAATATTTTCCCGCCACATCTAACAATTTCCTGTATGTCTACAGAAGTTAATACATCATAACACGTTCCATTCCTAAACCTTATTATTTCTTGGTTACAATTGTTTTCATTCTTTACCTTATCTTTCGCAGGAACTGGTTGAAAAAACATCTCATCAGGATAATGAAACACAACTGTGAATATTCCAGTTTTAGGGCGAAATGATTGAGTGTTAAATTGATATAATACTGCTTGTTCTTCTTCTTGTCTAAATTTTCTAGCAGATTCAGCTTTAGGGTATTCTGAATGTTCGTCATACATAGCTGATGGATATAAAGATGTTGCATCAAAAGCCATTAAGAATTCATTTTGTTGTCCGAGTAGTTTATGTTTAATTTCTTTACAGAGAGCATTCTTGTCTTGCAACTGATTATACTGCTTCATTAAATCTATTAAATTATTATTATTATGACCAGGAAAATATCGTTGTAATATTGGTATCAAGATGTTACAAAATGGAGATTCGTAATGTCTTATATTTGCTGACACTCTTCCACCTTTAACAGATTTTCTAACATAGTTCCTAGTCCATAAATCAGTATGCGAATGAATATTTATGTTGTCTTCTTGTACACTCTTCATCCAACCGTTAAATGTTAAAGCGGAGGATGTTAAATTAGTAGTTATATCTTCACCAACTAATTCTTTCATAACATTATTATACTTGTAGATACAAAATGCTAATGAAAGAACATCGTTAATTAAATACGGTTTCCACTCATGTTCTTTTTCTAGATAATTGTCATGTGTAATTTCACCAATTTCATAATTTACGTGTAATTTACACATATTGGTAGGGGTTTTAAAATTCTCGCACCATTTGGAAAGACTTGTTTTCACGTGTTGATAGCTACATTTCATTACAATGGTTTGTAAAGGTTTGCTTGGTTTTATGTTACGTTTTGTAGAGACACCTAGTTGCTTAGATCTAGAGGAACGTTGGATATACTTACTAACACTTTCAGTTGTATAAGGATTTTGTAAAGAAGCAGTGAGTATTCCTCGTGATGTTTTAAGCGGTGGTTTAGTTAATTTAAAATTAGATTTGAGTGGAAAATATGCATCGAATCCTGATGAATTATGTGCTATTAAAGTTACTTTCGAATGATTAAAAGATCCAAGGTTTTTGAAAAATTGATGTATCGGACATACGTCCTCTGGGTTTCCCCCGATCGGACATTCATTATGTTTCCTAATAAAGATTTTCACACAACGTTGAAGTTTGTTAAGTTCTTGCTCAGTTAAGTTATTATATTCACTTACCTGTTTCTTAAGTTCTTTAATCTCATGTTCATCCTTGCTCCTTTTTATTTTAATCATATCGCGTAACAATCGCGCGTCTATTTCTTCCAATCTTTGCTTCGGTAAGCAACACATGAATTTATTGAAATTGATAGTACCTAAAGCATAAGGAATAGGATGGGCTGTTGCACAACGAGGATCTGGATAAGTTTCAAGATCCCATATATATGTTGTACCATAGTCAATTGGTTTCTTTGTTATGGTCTTATACGGAAGTGTTGTTAGATTTTCATCAGTGACAGTTTTATATATTGGTTTGAAATTATTTTCAATTTCTCTAATAGCTTCTGCTTTATGGAATTTATTGATTAAACAATAATGACCTATTGATGAACCTTCGTGAAAATAATTGTAATAAACATAATTGTGAGTCGTTGTAATACCTCTGGGATTTAAATGACGATTAGTGGCACTATAATACTGTACACATTCTCCAAAGTATTTATTGAATTGGGAAAATTTACAGTTTGCCATTACTCCTGTTCTAGATGTAGCTTTCTCTCTATATAAAAAGTCATTAAACATCTCAAGCATAATGTTAGCTTGTTCTTGATTGAACCCACGTAAGGCGATGTAACATTTTATAAAGCAGAAATCCTCAGAAGGAATGTAACAATATTGACCAATGTATTCTTTAATTCTATATTTCATATTAATACCAGCGCCTCTATGTGATCTTTGTACGAGTTTCATACCAAAATCTTCGTATTTGATACTACCTGTAAAAATCCATTCACTAGCATCGGATTTCTCTTCTAGATTAAGAAACCATGTTTCAAATGAATTTTTATTATAAAACGTAGCGTAAAAGTTTTCTATTGCGGTTCCATCTTCTTTGTTTATTACACCCAATAAATTTAAAACTTTCCCATTGCGTAAAAGGTTACGTATATCATTTACTACATTAGTAAAAAGTTCATTTTCATATGTGATAGCGTTCGGATTAAACAGATTCAATAGATCATCACCAAGTCTATCATCATCATCAGAGAATATGTCGGGAATTGGTGTGGTTGATGTTTCCTTTGTTCTACGCTTCTGTTTTTTAGTATTACGTCTAATACTACGCCTAATACGTTTCTGTTTTTTACTACGTTTACGATTACGTTTACTACGTTTACGTCTACGTTCAATTTGTTCATCAAACTCCTCAATTTGTTTCTTTATTAACTCGTCAAGCGTATGCGTTGATTTGTTACTCATTTTACAATTCATATTTTTAAAAGAAAAAATTATGTTTTTAATTACATATACACAGGAATATTTAGTTGATGTAATGTTTCCAAATCGTAAATTGTTAATCGCTCTTTATTAACCAACCACCATAAATTATTATACGCTAAGAATACTCTGAAACTTCGTAGACACAGTGGAAAGTCTTTTGTTTTAGCGTAACTTCTTATACCATGTTTTATTTTATAATCTTGCACGAATTGCATATATTTTCGATGATATTGACTTTTAACTGATTGTTTTGAATTTACAGGGTTTGTAGGATGACGATAATCTTTTAAAACTGGCACGTGTTCTATTTTATACTCCATATTTTAAAAAGAAAAAAATTTACATATTATTAAACTCATTTAATATTGGTTTTATGTCACTCAATGTACTTTTGGCATCAGTGACTAGCGGGTGTACATTTTTTAGTACATCACGAAAATCATTAATGCCTGTTCTAATAACGGCTAGTGCATCTCTATTCTCTAATCGTTCAGGGGTTTTAATTTTTAACACATTATTCAGATAATGATCGAAATAGAAATAAAATGTTTCGGGTATGATTGTTAGTGGTTCAAGTGATTCGTTTTCTAGAAAAATTGTTATTTCTTCTATATTATGCGGCGACAAGTTCTTAGCACTTGCGTAGAGACTAATGTCAAAATCTGTTGCATTACTATAAAAATCATGCTCAGTATCCAATAGTATATTTAGATCGCTATCATACACTTGCATTTGATTCAAAATAGTATCAACCCGTATTATACCGTACTTAACATGTACATATTTAGCTAAGGGTAAAGTTAGTCTATAATTTTTCTTGATATCCTCAAAGAATGCTACATTATTTTGAGTAGTTGTATAAAAGGTTTCCACATTTTCTCTAATCTTATTATCCACGTCACAGGCTTTATGAGCTAATACTACAATTTGTATATGATGGTGACGACCTTTTGTGAATATTTCTGATATGTTCTTTTGCTTCACTAAACTAGCTACATCATCTAACACTAGTAAAGACTTTTGCGTGTATTTCCCAGCAAAAGTACTCATATCTTCTAACACACATAAATCTTTTTCACCGTAAACATTTGAATATCCTTGCCATTCATCTCTCTGTAGACAAAACACATGTACATTAGCTTCGTTAGGATAATGTTGTTTTATATACTTTCTAAGAAACGTAGTCTTTCCACTCGCTGTTCTGCCATATATTATAAAATGTAAGTTCTCTTGTGCAGCACGTCCTTTAGGTTTCTCGTCGTTATGCCTAACTTCTCTCCAACCTTTAAAGTTTTTGGTTTGATTTTTATAAAATGTAATTTTCGTTTGTTCTGCTGTTTGTAAGAAGCCTAACCAATTTATAAAATAATAAATAAGATAGATAAGAATACATATAACAATAATTTTCAAACAATGAAATTTCAGAAACCCAAAGAGTCTTCCTAGATCTGAATTTTCTGAAAATAAAGATTGCGAATCATTATTTTGTTCACGTTGTTTGATGATCGTGGGAGGCCGATTGGGAATTTCGGAATACAATTTTTCATAATTCATTTTTTACTTTTTTATACGAAAAATGTTTCAAAACTCTCTCAACTAGTCCGACACTCACTTGAGCTGCCGTAATAGTCCGGTGCTCACTTGAGTGTTTAACCTCTGTAGGACTTCCGGACTACTACGGACTATTGAGTCCGGGGCTCAAATGAAGGTAAAACACTCAAAAGAGCACCGGACTATTACGGAGGCTCAGGTGAGTATCAGACTACTACGGATATAAAATTAATTAAATCATGCAAATTGCTGCATGACGTGAGAAGTTTCTCTCCAACAGAACTTTACTACACTTGTTACATCTCACTTGTGTTTTTAAACATTCTTTACACCGGTATTTACTATCATAAAATTCTGTTTTGAGCTTAACTATTTGACAATTAGTGCATTTTCGTGTACTAATAGCACATGAATTAGAATGATTCAAGAAACCTTGACTAGTAAAAAACTTATTACAATTCGGACACTGTCTATCTTTTACTTTTGGTTGTGATGGTGATTGACATGTTTTTTGGTGACGCATAAAGTTCTTAGATGTTACACTTTTTCCACAATCACTACATGTTCTCATATGTTTATTTAATGATGAATTGTTGGATAACATATTTTTAAATAAAAAAAAATGATGTTAACAAATGTTGGCGGGTGTGCTTACACACCGAATAATCAAGAATCAGAAATAGAACTAGACAACTATATCATGAAAACTGGAGACATTTTAACAGGTCCGTTACATCTTTCTATTCTTCCACAACAAAGTACTGAGTTAGCAAATAAAGAATATGTTGATAAACAGTTCGATAGAATTGTGTCACTGCTGTCTCCACTAACGAAAGAAACCAAGCTTCTAAAGCAGAATGATGAAAGACTGCAAGAAAAGCTAACAGACCTAAGTAGCAAACATGGAAATATAGAAGCAGATATAACAAAACTTCATAAAAAAATAACAGAACATTCAAAACTTGTGATCCTGTTATCACTAAATTTAAAGTCTGCCATTGCAAAGAATACAAAACAAAATATACAACTGAAAGAAGAGTTAGAAAAAGTAAGCGAAAAGAATCGAAAATTATTACAACACTTACAACAGCTGCAATCCACATTCCAAAAAAGTGTTGATGAATTAAGTAGCCGCATCACACAACAAGTAAAGCAAATGAACAGAATGATAAATGAAGTTAAAGGACTTAAACAAAAGATTAGTGACTTGAAGACCCTTAAAACGAATTTCGATAATATTAAAGTTCAATTGGCCGCTCTTAAAACAGAAGTAAAGAAAAGTGAGAAAAAAATAGAAGTAAATGAAAAAGAAATTAAAGTACATCACACGCTGCTTGACGCAATAGATAAAGTGCAACAGGCAATTAATAAAGTTACCGCGAAGTTGTTGTCCATACACAAACGTAAATCTTAATCGAACCGTGTTCAGAGGCTTTAGCCGATCGGCCCAAAAGTCAAATTTAAGCTTAAAAAAATGCCTATAATTTATAAACACAATCTTAAGCATTTTGCTTCAAATAATAAAATTGCTCATGAACCACGTATGAATCCTGTGTACCATTATGATAGTATAGAAACTGTTGGAACACAAAAGTTCCTAGGCACTGCAGGTGCCGTCCAAACAGAAGGAGCTGGCATCTTTTCTGGTATCGGAAGTATCGTTAACTTGATTAAAAATAATAAAGATTTGATTTCATCTGCTGCTAAAGGAGCAGCTGCTATAGGTAGTACAGCTAGTGCAATATCGAATGCTGTTAAGTCACAAAACGAATTAAAGCAACTAGAAGCTATTCGCAAACTTAGAAATGACGCAAAAGAAATGCAAAAAGACAAAAAGCTCTCAGAGGAAACAAAAAACAAAATTGCTAAATTAGCGAAGATGGAAAGTAAACATGATGAAAAAACAATTGAAGAAATGAGAGGAAATGGGATGCAGACCCTAACCACTAACGTGGGAAATGGATTAGCAAAATTCTAGTAGTAACTGATTTTTTCTAATAAAAAAATATAATGGCAACTCTGATTGAAAGCAAATTTAGATTAGACGATCCCCCGTTCATTACTTACAATCAAAAAAAGAATGACTATATAAGAATTGCTATGAACCCCGGTTCTTCAGGTAGAGTGAATACAGGAGGCGATTTAATTTTTGAAGTTGACAATCAACAAAGTTATTTATATTTACCCGATTCTTTTTTACACTGTGAATATTCTCTATATTCTGATGCTGATTTTACAACACCATTACCTGCTACGGATAATATTACATTAGAAAACAATTTCTTCCCAAGATTATTCACACAAATGCGTTTAGATGTTGCAACACAAAATATAGAAACCATAAGTGATTCACCTGGCATTATTGATTCAATGCTTCGATTTGTAACAATAGGTGAAAATACTAAAATGCATGAAATCGAAGGATGGTTTCCTGATCACCATACCGGCACACTTAAAGATGATTTAACTCACACTGGAACAGATGCAGCAGGAATTGCGAAAGATGTAGAAAACATAGTGAAACAGTTAAACAGTGCACAAAATAGCTCATATCAGAAAAGACGCAATTTTAATAATAAAAGTAAACAAACTGTTAATTGGTCATTGTCTCCATTATTCGGGTATTTGGATTACACTAAAATATCATGTCAATTGAAATTCAAACTCATAGTTCATCGCACTGTAAATAATGAATCAATATTTTATGGAAAGGCTGGGAAGAAAGCATACCTAAAAATTGATAGACTTGAATGGTGGATTAAGCACATTACTCCTAGTTTAGAGGTTGAAACAACTATTACGAAACGATTAAATACGGGCAAACCAATTCCAGTAAGTTTTATGAAGCGTACCGCGAGCTCTGTCACTTTTACTGAACAAAGATTTAACTGGCATTTCACAAGGACATCAAATACACCAAGATATTTTTTGCTCACTTTTCAAAAGAATGAAACGCCTAGTTTCGATAAGAACAATAATATTTTCCATATTAATTCAATTCGAAGTTTACAAATTTCATTAAATCAAACACGTTATCCTATTGATCCATTGAGATTTGATAACGCAAATAATCAATTCATGGAAGGATATGATGCTTATAGAAATTTGTGCCGAGAATTTGGAGTTGAAGCACAATTAAATCCTGTAGATTGGAAGAATTTATATCCTGTTTTCTGTTTTGATTTAAGCGCGCAATCTGAAGATATTATCAAGACCGGTTGTGATGTGACAATTAATATTGAAAAGGCAAATTCCACAACATCATTGATGGCTTATGGTTTATTGCTAGAAGACGCCGAATATTCTATTGAAATTATTAATGGAAAGATGGTTAGGATAGGTTAGTAACCTTAGGAGCTTCGCTCCGGTCGGCTAAAGCCAGAGGAGCTTCGCTCCGGTCGGTTAGTAAAACCTAAGACTATAAATTTTTTATTAAAAAATGGCGCAAGTGAATAATAAAACGGTTGAATTAAAACTACGTAACATCATTGACAGAAATACACCTAAAGCTATTACAATTAACAAAAGGAAGTATTACATAAGTAAACCAATGATAGAGAATATCAAATTACAAGAAGAAAAGAATGGTGGAATTCTCCCATTAATTCCGCTAATCATAGGTGGTATAGCAGCAGCAGGAAGTGTTGCAGGTGGGACAGCTGGTATTGTCCAGGCAGTAAATAAAAATAAAGCAGAGAAGGCAGCATTAGAAGAGCAAAAACGTCATAATAGGGAGTTAGAGAAAGCTGCTAGAGGTGACGGAATAGTAGATAATTTCATTAGCAAATTAAATTTAGCTAATGAAGGGAAACGGGTTCTTAAAAATGTCCTACACAATATTGATGATTTGATTCAAATAAAAGAAACAAAAGACGGCTCTGGCATATATCTAAATCCTAGTATGGTGCGATAAGATTTAATCTTTAAAAATGTCTCTGGATAAACTTAAATTTTCTAATTTGGATTTATTAAATTTTAGCCTAAACCAAAACCGCCGCTATAATGGAGGCGATAAGAACAAAGTTCCACACCACTTCGGTGGTGATATACAAAAAGCATTAGAAAACTTTCCTGGCTTTATTTGGAGTAAATATTCGAAGGAGAAACATTTACCTGGGCATAATTTTACTGGCCCCGGCACAAGATTAGATTTAAGATTAAACGATGATGACACGCCTAGAGAAAATAGTAAACCAATAAATAGAGTAGATGCCGCAGCTTACAGGCATGATTTAGCTTATCGAAATCATGATCTAAGTTCTCGTCATGAAGCAGATAAGAAGATGATTCAAGAATTAGATAGTATTCAGAATCCTTCCTTTAGAGAAAGAATTGAAAGAATGTTTGTTAAGAAAGCTTTACAAGCAAAAATGCTTTTTGGGCAGGGGATAGATGAAACTTTAGTTCCGTCAACTTCGTTGAATGAAACGACAGCAAAGCTGTCTGAGAGCAACGCTCGAACCTATGCGTCTGAAATTCATAGGGAATATAGAAAGCCGAAATATCTATTGAAGATAAAAGTATTTAATAAAGATGATATCTGGAGTGCAGATCTAATTAATATGCCTAATGAAAGAGGGTTTAAGTACGCATTGACCGTTATAGATTTATATACACGATATGCTTGGGTAAAGCCTTTAAAAAACAAAAGTGGTCTGTCAGTTAAATATGCGTTTGAAGAAATCTTTAAAGAAAGTTTTAGAAAGCCAAAAAAGCTATTCGTTGATAAAGGGTCGGAATTTTATAACCGAAATGTAAAGCCACTATTTGAAACTGTTTATTCAACTGAAAATGCAGGAAAGGCTGTAGTAATAGAGCGCTTTAATAGAACGCTAAAAGGTAAGATCTTTAAGAAATTTACTCAGCAAGGAAATCAGAAATGGTTAAAAATATTACCAGGAATTGTAGATGAGTACAATAATAAAGTTCATTCAGGTATTGAAGAAACTCCAAAGAATGCTTCTGACGACCCTGATTTAATACGAAAGAAAATATTCGAAAATAATTATTCGAATGAGAGTAATCCGAATTTACAGAAACGTAAGCCGAAATTTAAAATTGGGGATAGGGTACGAATATTTAAATATAAGAACAAATTTGAAAAGGGTTTCGTCGGATACTGGACGAAAGAGATATTTGAAATTTGTAAAATAAATCAAACTCTTCCGATTACTTATGAAATTATAGATTTAGATAATGAGGATATCAAAGGTAGATTCTATGAAAACGAATTACAGAAAACCGAGCTTTAACCTTTATCGTTTAACTCTAACATTATATCTAGAAATGGTACTCCTTTTTGTAATTTGTACAAAACGTATAAACATAATTGCCCACAGTAAGTAGTTCCTGGTTTTTGAATTTGAAATGTATTATAAATACCATTGCCAAGTATTGCTCTTACTTCATTCGTAGGTGGAAGTCCGTATGAGTCAAAATAATAGTTCTGCTGATGATTTTTAACGCCTGCTGACCAATGTACGCCGTTTTGGTCTGAAGTGTGAAGATTCGTTATGAAATTTACAGTTGGCTTATTTTTGATCAATTGTAATTCGTCTCTCATTAAAACATGAAAGTTCTTTATTCCTAATTGATTAGCGATTTTCTTTAGGTCGAAATTTGTCGTAGTTTGCGTTCCATAATGCTTTAAGAAGTCATTTATGCTATTCATTTTATAATAAAAGAAAATTCTTATAGGGGCCCCCTAGATTTAAAAACTGCCTCATATTGATGGCTTTCCTTACTACTTATTCGATTTTGAAATGAATTAATTTAATCTAAATTAAAAAGTTACATTGCTTAACAGATTCTTGAATCACTGCTTGCTTGCTTGCTTTTCAGATGTAGTTGTCAACCATCATCTACTCACTATAATATTACAAACTGCATGAACGATATGTCCACGTGTGGACGAGGTTTCATTGGATGAGAGAAAAAATGACGTCATATAACGACAAAATGAAAATGATTCTAACAAAAGCTTTCATATTTCCGAAGACAATCTTCTAACAATGAGTGTTTTAAGGAATCCACAAATTCATGTCGGGTAGATAAACACGTCGGTAATTGATGAAGAAGGTTGTCAATCTTTTCGCCCCTTTCTCTTTCTTTCGTTTCTTCCACGAGTAAGCGTTTGCCTTTTCTTCTCCGTTTTCTCTCCTTCTCAGAAAATGCAGGGTCAAAAATAATAGGAAATTTACCCATTTGTTCAATGATAAAAGTGTTATATTCTGCCTTCTTGTCATTGGAAATATATCGTTTTGAAATTTCTGCAAATAACTCCGGAAACACAGCAATAATGTTTGCCTGCTCTTCGATAACTTCTTGTGTCATGACTGAACACAGCAGCGCACACAATACAATGACAGAAGAGAGAGAAATGTAACAATGCAGCTGCCAGATGCTTTGACGTCATGCGGTTGTGCTGACGCGCTGGTAAGAATTTAAACAACTTGCCTAACGTACAACTAAAATCTAATTGTAATACAAAGCAGTAGCGACAACAGGAATTGTAAGAACGCCAGACGAAATGACAATAGTGAGAGCGCCTAAAGAAATTGTTAAACATATACCAACGCCTTGTGTCACATTCTTAGCTATAGTCCATCTCTTTCTTAATTTATTATAATGTTCTAGTTTAAGTAATAATTGGGCTTCCTTATCTTTCATGTACCTGACTCTATCTTTGTGTTTTGCTATATCCATTTCATTGGGAACCGAAGGTTTTATGTCATATGATAATGAGGGATATAAGGGGGCTGATGGTTCTTTTGTTTTTACATCTTCCATTTTTAAATGAATATTTTTGTTCATGGGTCATACTTTAAGGTGCTTTCCTATTTTATATCTATTTTAGCCCGTGAATTGTATTTTTTCATTTTTTGTATCTATTTTGACTGTTTTTTATAAATTTCAGGAGGACCCTATTTTTTTTGTATTTTTTCATTTTTTGTAACTACCTAGGTGTGGGATTCGGTGCTGAGCGAAGCGATGCGCCGAATCCTATACCCTATACTACTTACCTAGACTTGCAGTTAAATGCTGAAACTTAGTTGACAAAATAAATTCAGAAACATTTAGAAGCTTACCATTTTTCTGTAGTTTGATCCAAGAGGTGCATTTTTAATTCTGATGCAAAAATCAAAGGAACTTGATGGCTTTGACTGGAAGAACTCACTGACTACATGCGAGTGTTCATTTTCGAGTTGTGCTCCATTTTGTGCATGATAGCTAAGCAAGATGATGAAAAAACGTAGACGATCACAAACCGAAGATGAATAAATAAAGGTGTGTAAGTAGAAATATCCTCTTGATGCGCTGAATTTTGTAATATTAAGCAGTTAACGTAAACACGCGTTCGATAGAAGAGTGCACAAGCTACTGCGCCTTGCGCAGCTTTCTGTTCCACGTGATGGGCGGATAATAATTATTAAGCAGGGACGCTGAGTCACAGCGGAGCTAGAGAATATTATCGACCGCTCATGGCTCCCGAATGCGGCCACGACCAGGCTGCCAACAATGTGAACGAACTTCCTCAGCTGCGTGCGCGTGGCGAATTTCCTTAATATAGTGACGGAAAGTTATAGAAGCGAGATATGATTACGCAGACTGAGCGAGATGCTTATGTAATTGTTTGGTTCAGTTGCATACTGATTTAATATCATAAGTTTTGCAAATTACTAGCTAAGTAATTTAGCGAACACACGAGCAAACTGATCAAAGTCGACTTGCTGATGGGCACGGTATGGAACTTAGAAACTTCAATAAATGCTTTAATTTGAGAAGCAAAATGTGTGCCGATAGGCTCCCTTAATAATGAAAATATATGACTGATGTTGTTGCTATTGTAGCTACAGTGTACATGTAGTGAATGTGAAAGATGATGAAAAATGAGTAGAAGAAGAAGAAAAGGGGAACGAGTGAGTGAGTGAGAAAGAGAGAGAGAGAGAGTAGTGATGAAGTCACCTGAAAATTTATTTTATACACACCATTTCATCAAATATAAATAGGCATATATAAAATACTCGAAATAATAGTAGACATGCACATTTCAGGTCCACATGTTTCATATGTCGATATCCATGGAAATGACATAATGCACTCTCTTTAAGATTTGAAAGAAATTGTTGGTGCCATCATAGAAAAATATCAACAGTTTCCTGACAATTATTCCATTATTCAATCATTTAATTAAGTTTGATGGAAAAAAATCAGCCAGTTATCAATGACGCAAAACTGTGATATAGTGCAGACTTTATTATTGGGTATTTCCTGCGACGTTGCATTTCTATTTTATTGAGAGATGATTGTAATCAGAGTTTATGAGATCTGATGATCATCCTTGTGATATGCATGAGTTCAAAAAATTGTACGGGTGAAGTTACCGCACATTGAAATCACCATGCAATTAAAACCGCCTTTTACGACAGTTACTCATAAGCGGATCCTGCCTATTGCAAGATTTTTCTTTCATCAAACTTAGTAAATGTAAAAAAATCATTTGTTTGGATAACCAAACAAATATTACCTAGGCATTTGATAAACGTTTTCTAAATTTCGCAAAATTCGTTAATATCGACTTACATACAAAATGTAGCAAATATTTGTTAGGCAATTGTTACACATTTCCTAAATTTGTTAAATTTCCAAAACGTTTGTTAAACTATTCAAATCTTATAACTTTTCCAAGTAAATACCAAATATTTGGTAAAGATAATAAGTTTTTTTTTCTCGGGTAGAAGAGTAGAATGTCCTTAGCCACGGATGTTTGGGGTGTTCCGTAATTACGTGTGAATTACGCGTGGCAATGTCACCTAGGCCGAGGTAATAAAGTCAATTCATTATTGTTTTTCCCGATTGTAGCTTAAGCTTGGTTCTCTCGTTCTTTGTAATGAGTGCTCCGAAGTAAGAGCGGGTATTATTCAGACAACTATTTGCTTGGACAGTTGTTAGTCCGGCAGCCAGAACGAGTTTCTGCAGGGAACAAGGCCGAAAATGAGACTTTCACTGAATGGTGTACACCCTTTGCCTACTACGAATCGGTGAGTCGGCCGAGTTCTAGTGAGTTCCTCTTCTTGTCATACAAGATCAAAGAAAAGCACATGTAAATCTAATGGGACGCAGATTGCAGTTTTTGGCTAAAATTAATTTTGTATGTTTTCTCTGATTAAACAAAAAGTACAAAGCACAGAGTCATAATTTTTGACATGGAATGTCTTCAGGTCATTTCCTATCATGTACATGTGCTTTTATCATTCATCTAATCGGCAATGTATGTGAGAATGTGATTGAATGTGGATAAAGTTGCTCAAAATGCTTATGTTTGCCTACATTAAGAGGCTCGCCAAATTTAAATGGGTTTAGCTTTTAGGGCGGGTGCATGAAAATTAAAGGAAATGACATAGAGACATTCCATATCAAAAATCATGACTCTGGGCTTAGTATTTTTTGTTTATTTTTTTAGAAAACATACAAAATTTCATTTTAGTCAAAAACTGCAATCTGCGTCTCATTGGATTTACATGTATTTTTCTTTGATCTTGTATGACAAGAAGGGGAACTTACTAGAACTCGGCAGACGCACCGATTCGTAGTAGGCAAAGGGTGTACATCATTCAGTTAAAGTCTCACTTTCGGCCTCGTTCCCTGCAAAAACTCGTTCTGGCTGCCGGACTATTGTAGTTCCAGTTTTGAGCCGCACTCAATCTCAAACAGAGTTTCCGGAATCACATACTCAGCATAAATGAACCAGGTGAACCATATCCGCTAGACTATCTATCGTAAAATTATTCCGTATCTTGATTGAGCTTTTATACGCGCATTGCTGCTCAATCTTTTTCATGCACGTGCAAAATATATTATTAATTCTCATACGATGATGAAAGTCATCCCAACAGCCATTTATAATATGAAGTAGTCCTAATGTGGACTGATGACGTTCTTCAATCCGCAAGTGTACAAATGCAATGCTACTGTAACCATTGGATTGATCAGCTCTTGAAAGAACTCAATACACGTTCAAAACAGACGTCTAATATACTGTACCGACTACAGATGCTGGTAGTGGAAATAGAATAGGACAATGGTCACCATAGGTTAAGGAAATTAAAAATGGATATTATAAAACAACAGTAGATCGATGGATAAAAATTGGAAAAGTGGAAGTAAAACATAGAAATACAATGATGCTACTACACCGATTACAAGTGAACTAATGCTACACTATATCTGACACCACACATGGTGGATGATGGTAATAGTCATAGAAATTGACAGCAATAAAACCTCTAGAATGGAAATTAAGCTTCATGCAATGCACAATAACGGCACATAAATCGCACGCATTTTCACTTAGATGCACCTGCCAACGTCTGTATCATTGGGCTAGAATCAGTCACATGAGTAAATCGAAGCTTTTAATTGGTTCTTCATGCCCCAACTTAGTTCCCTCGGATGTGCCGCGACCTTGAGTCAATTTCCATTCTAGCGAACTTCAGATAAACAGTTTATTTCTATGGTAATAGTGGATAAGTGGAAAGTGGATAACGGAAGTAAGAACTACTCTACCGCAGACTAGACTGATGCAGAACAGACTTGGTATATTTTGTGCTGTGTCCCAAAAACGGAACACCAAAATTACAATCTTATTCAACCGATCCTCACATGTTTGGAATAAATTGTACAGCGATCCAGCTATATGACCATAGAGTAGATATATTAGGTAGAGTGGTAACTCCGCATTTATTAAATCCCCAATGTGTATACACCTTCGAATTTATTAAATGAACTCATTGAGATACAAGTGGCATTTTCACCAAATGTGAGATATGCAAATCTTTGCAGTTTTTCAGAAATTACAACGGAATTGAATGATCATGATTGTAATGCAGAAGGAATGATGGTATTTCACAGATTCTCGTGGCAGCCTTGGAGATTTAATGTTTGTTAAATTAGCAATTCGATGAGTTCCTTTTTCTTTCTTGCTCAACATCAAGGGTATTTTCTTAGACTTGATCAGAGACTTAGAGAAAAATCACATAATCAAACACAATTACTTCATTTAACTTTGAAAGATGAAAATGTTTCCACATCACTTCAGATTGTAGAAATGAAACATATGAATTTAGTGAATCATAATGTCATGCCGGTGAAAATTGAATTAATAACTTATATTTCAGCCAAGAAAGCACGGATAATATCGCGACTTTTTCATGGAGAAATTCCCTTGATAATCAGCTTCATTTCCGCTCAGTTAGGATGCTTCTCAGCAAATATTCATTCCTTTTGATATCCAACTTGTTTCATACTACTTATTTAGGAGAGTCATCTCAGTAGTATATAACTTGGCAAATTTTGACTTTTTTCAAAAGTGCTCAAATAATTTTTTGGACCACGGGAGCGTAATCTCCGCAAAGGACTGAATATTTTGATGTAAAATTTTCACTGTATACGCATACTTTTTTGAGTCGACACTCTACCTATATATCCCTACTCTATGTATATGACATTCGATAACCTCTACTCATTCTCCAACCAAAGGTCCAAACCATAGAGTAAGAACATTGGTAAAGTGCCGACTCAAAAAAGTGTCTATGAAAATATTCAGTTTTTTACGGAGATTACGTTCCTGTGGTCCAAAAAAATATTTGTTTCTAAAAATACATATTTTTGAATATTATTCCTGTGTTTACCCTGTGGGAACGAATCGTGCGAAAAACTGGCGATGTCAGCTGCAGAATATCATGCTAGTTCAGTCATAATTGCGGCATATTCGCTGGCTAAGTTCGCCGCCGACAATTCGCGCTCTGTATGCCACCTTTTACTTTTGACTGTTCTCTTATTTTCTTTAGTAATCCGCCTCTACAGCCGAGGCTCTATTTTCTCCTCACCTCCTCACCATCCCCCACATATGGCTAATCTATCTAAGAAATAAGTGCAGACTATCATTCTTTGATAATGATAAGAATATAGAAAAACAGAGAATCCGCTTATATCAATTTTCATAACATCTCTTGACATTCAATAATTTACAACAATGACAGATATATTTGAATAATATCATAGTATTTACTACGACATTCATGGAAGATAAATACTTTTTTAGTTTAAGCCTTCGTAAATTAATTAAAAAATATCCCTTTTTATCAGATCAGACTGAGTATACAATATATTTTCATGTAAAGGTAATATAAGAACATTACTAATTGCTACAATATCCACGATTTCGCCGGTTGGCGAAAAGTCAGCTCGCATCTACCAACTAATTATAGCAACTTTTTCGCCAACTGTCGTTTTTTAATTTTACATATGTTTTTGGATATATGATGACCATTTTCACATGCGGGGATAGTTTTTACACGAAAATGAACCTTCAAAAAAATTATCCACAAATTCGCTACCTCGCCAGATAATTTGTTGATATTAGCAAGATGCGTTCCCACAAGGTCTATACATGCCGAGACCCCGAAAGGAAAAAATCAAGAGGTGAGAACAAAATCTGACTTAAGTCATTACGGGAACTACAAAAAAGGTTTCTGGCTTATTTGCCGTCATCACTGTAGTATACCCTATTGTAGAGAATCAGTAAATCAGATGCAGATAAATCGTCATTCGACCTCCAGACATCTACAATTAATGAAATAATCCAAAGGCTACCCCTTCCCAAGATCATCAATTTAGACACAATGAATGAGCTATTTGAAGGTAACTGATCGCAGAATATGATATCGGGATTCGAAAAGGCCGGGATCGTTCCTTTGAATTGTGGGAGAGTACTGGAACAATTAGCCTACCTGAAAACATGAGCGAAGCTTAGTTGAGTTTCTTCGTCTGATGCGTTATACTCGTAAACCAGAAAGGCCACAATTAAGCACCCGTCAAATAAACGGATGAATTCATCACCTCTAATTGGTAGATGAATGCAAATATCATGCAGTTGAAGTATATGATAAACCACTCTTTTGAGGAGTGAACCAAGGATCATCTACGAGTGCGAAGCACGAGTAGATGTCTTGGTTTACTCCGAAAAAAGTTGTTTATCAATATTTCTATTCCGATCATATAAATGGGCATCTATCAATGATCTATCGATGTCCATGATCAATCTGATCCTATATCCCGAACATAGTCATGGAAATCTGTAATACTTAGATTTCTAAATTTTAAACTAATTTTCAATAATATAATATGCCTGAGAAATCAATTCTCTGCCACAATTTCACTATTGTCTAACTGTCAAGCCTACGAAGAATGAATGATTCATTTCTAGAAGAATATTTTGACGAATTCGATTCTCTTATGATGGACTTTTTCAATGATGACTGTACACAACAAGCTACTTCTGCATCAACCTCTAGATTTGCTACAACATCATCAGAAGAAATACAAGAACATTTGAAAAGAAGAGTACCTGAGGGAACCAAGAAGAAAGAAAAGTCATGTGTAAAGCTGTTCAAATCATGGCATAGTGAATGGAATATAAGACTGGATGGGTGCAAGGTGTTCCATGAGCTGGAAGAGATGAGCGATAGCGATTTGAATTAGCTACTGCTTAAAGTTTTTTTTTTTTGGCAGATGTGCGTAAACAGGACGGAACGAAATACCCGCCAAAATCGTTAAAGTCTATATTTGCAATGATACAACATTATTTACAATACGAATGCGGCAGAGATTGGTCATTGTTCAAATCTACAGAGTTCAAAGAGGCACGCGATGTCCTTGACGCAGAAATGAGAGTCAGCGCAGAAGAAGGAAATGTTGCAGCCCCAAAACGCGCAGAACCAATATCTGAGGATGATGAAAAGGAATTATGGCGAGGATCAATAATCCGACTTCATCATAAAGCTCAACCTTTGGGAATTCACCCTGTGGGAACGCATCTTGCTAATATCAACAGATTATCTGGCGAGGTAGCGATTTGGTGGATAATTTTTTTAAAGGTTCATTTTCGTGTAAAAACTATCTCCGCATGTGAAAATGGTCATCATTTATCCAAAAACATGTGTAAAATTAAAAAACGACAGGTGGCGAAAAAGTTGCTATAATTAGCTGGTAGATATTTGTTTACTAATGCGAGCTGATTTTTCGCCAACCGGCGAAATCGTGGATATTGTAGCAACTAATTAGTGGTAAGTAGTAATGTTCGTATATTACCTTCACATGAAAATATATTGTATACTCAGTCTGATCTGATAAAAAGGGATCTTTTTTTAATTCACGAAGGCTTAAACTAAAAAAAGTATTTGTCTTCCATAAATGTCGCAGTAAATACTATGATATTGTTCAAATATTTGTCATTGTTGTAAATTATTGAATGTCAAGAGATGTTATGAAAATTGATATATGCGGATTCTCTATATTCTTATCATTATCAAAGAATGATAGTCTGCACTTATATCTTAGATAGATTAGCCATATGTGAGGGGTTAGTGAGGAGGTGAGGGAGAGAATAGAGCCTCGACTGTAGAGGCGGATTACTAAAGAAAACAAGAGAGAAAGTCAAAAGTAAAAGGTGACATATAGAGCGCGAATTGTCGCCGGCGAACTTCGCCAGCGAATATCCCGCAAATATGACTGAACTTTAGCATGATATTCTGCAGCTGACATTCGCCAGTTTTTCGCAAGATTCGTTCCCACAGGGCATCAGATTGAAGGTGTTACCAAGCGATTCATGTCTAGCATTGGCAAAACAGGATATTACACGAATACAAGCTTCCCTGTGGGAACGCATCTTGCTAATATCAACAGATTATCTGGCGAGGTAGCGATTTTGTGGATAATTTTTTTATAGGTTTATTTTCGTGTAAAAACTATCTCCGCATGTGAAAATGGTCATCATTTATCCAATAACATGTGTAAAATTAAAAAACGACAGGTGGCGAAAAAGTTGCTATAATTAGTTGGCAGATATTTGTTTACTAATGCGAGCTGATTTTTCGCCAAACGGTGAAATCGTGGATATTGTAGCAACTAATTAGTGGTAAGTAGTAATGTTCGTATATTACCTTCACATGAAAATATATTGTATACTCAGTCTGATCTGATAAAAAGGGATCTTTTTTTAATTCACGAAGGCTTAAACTAAAAAAAGTATTTATCTTCCATAAATGTCGCAGTAAATACTATGATATTATTCAAATATTTGTCATTGTTGTAAATTATTGAATGTCAAGAGATGTTATGAAAATTGATATATGCGGATTCTCTATATTCTTATCATTATCAAAGAATGATAGTCTGCACTTATTTCTTACATAGATTAGCCATGTGTGGCGGATAGTGAGGAGGTGAGGGAGAGGATAGAGCCTCGGCTGTAAAGGTGGTTTACTAAAGAAAACAAGAGAGAAAGTCAAAAGTAAAAGGTGACAGAGCGCGAATTGTCGCCGGCGAACTTCGCCAGCGAATATGCCGCAATTATGACTGAACTTTAGCATGATATTCTGCAGCTGACATTCGCCAGTTTTTCGCAAGATTCGTTCCCACAGGGTTACGCCGCTCAGCTAAGACAAGGTTGGTGAAGGCAGGGATACCGAAAGAGGTGATAAAGAAACGCATGGGCCATATATCAGACGCCGATGAGGTCTATATTCATGAGCAGCTGATGGAAAGAGAAATGGGAAGCATACTCTCTGGTTCAAACCCACAGCCTGTGTCCTCTGTTGTCCCGTCTACATCTTTTTTGTCAGAGTCAGAGCAAGAAGCTACCAAGCCAAACAAAACAATCATATTCAATAACTGTTCATTTAACAATTGTACATTTTAACTATGTTTTGTTATATATGTTTTCTAAAGGATGCAGTATCAGAGATCACAATAGTAGATGAACTTTCAAGCAGTAGATGAAATTCAATTTTGCATTTTGCAATACTACTGATGTATTATCTTATCACATGGATAAATATAGATATCTGGATTAATAGGTATACACTTTTTCGTCTACTTTATATTAACATGGGGACATAGGCAATGGAGGAATAGAAATTCATTATCTGCATGATGAAGCAGGTCCAAAGATCAAAGTTCAATCCGTTACAGTATAAACCAACAATAGGATTGCCACTATTTGCAAGGTTAGGCAGGTGCAATATTTACAGCGCACTCGAGGGGCTTATCGAGGACCTGAAGAATGATGTATGAGAAGAAGCGTTACCTAGAATGTCTAGCAAATGGTCTTTTTCTGTCCTAACGATTATTCCTTTAACGGTTAACGCTTGCATTCGCATTACTGTTTTGTATGGTTGATTTTCACATGTCCCGGTAGTTAAACGAATCCTTCCGTAAGACTATATTTGAGTTACCGTCTTTGTGGTACCAAGAATAAATAATTTTATCTGCATTTATTTGTATCTTATATCTAGGATTCGAATGTCAACCATTCGTTTGGTATGGGGATTCTACGGAAAATTTTATATCCGGATTTATGGAGTCAAAAACTTCCAATATTCGTTTAAGAATACGATCATCTTGGTCCATGATGATATCGTCTGTAGTTCGAAGGGGGTCATCTCAATTCTGACTGATATCATTTTTTTATCTTCTGACCGATGCACATTTCTAAACTTATAAATGATGTTTCTATTTTCATTATGCAGCTGAATACATCATTCGTGTGTTATATCATTTATTTATTTTTATTTTTTTATCATTTGTCTAGTTATTGCACCAAAAGGAAAAATCAACACTGAATCATTACAATGAGTAATTGTGAATTTTGAAAAAATGTCCTAGATTCTTTCGAACAGACTTGATTTTTCTCAAAATTTCAATTTTTTGCTGAAACCACATTCCGAATTTCATGAAACATCACTGAAATATCAAGAACCATAATGTTATCATGTAGCCTATGTGAAGTTTTATTTGACAGGACAATTACTAGCATTTTCAAAATCTCGTAAAACGGCCAAAATGTCCTTCTGACCAAAGATCACAAAATCATCGGTGAGAGATACAGATAATAAATAGTGCAAATACAATAACTTGTAAAGTTCTCAGTTGGTGTGCGGTCGCCACAACGATTTTCAGCATGGAGAATTGATTGTGTATGCAAATTTGCAAGGAAAACGACGTTACAAAGTTGAGAAGACAAAAATTCCCCAAAATGTTGTTATATAAAATACCTCACACATCTTGAAACCACAATCAATAGAAAATACGAACTTCCAGACTACAACCTGTCTTCACAATTTGATAAAACCCTGTGGGAACGTGACTGGATGATCAAGATTATCTGGTGAATTAGCGATTTTGTGGCTAAATTTATGTTTTGCTTATTTTCGTGATTTGTAAGTCGCCTCCAAATTTTCGTGATCAAATAAAAGGCTTAATATTTAAATTCACGAGAACTTCAACGAAAAATGTATATTTTCTATGA
The DNA here is from genome assembly GCA_907163375.1 of Prostheceraeus crozeri. Classification (NCBI taxonomy): domain Eukaryota; kingdom Metazoa; phylum Platyhelminthes; order Polycladida; family Euryleptidae; genus Prostheceraeus; species Prostheceraeus crozeri. Next base: position 286,522 of record CAJQUW010003941.1, read on the forward strand.
ACTGTTGTAGTTAAATTCAGTGAAATAATTCAAATATTTGTTATAGTTGCAAATTCCTGAATGTGAGAAGATCTCATGCAACTCTATATAGACAGATTCTCTACTTATTTATTAATAACACAGACGGCCATGCAGCTACTTCTATTTGTCAAAGAGATAGGCCACCTGGGACATGGCTAATGTCCGTGAGAAATTAGAGGCTCGGCAGTACAGGCGGAAAACAGGGATTATAAGAGAAAAAAGACGCAAGATATTGAAAGAGACGTAGAGCTTTAAGTCACGAAGTTGCCAAAAATTATTACTGAACTCTAACATGGCACAATGTAGCTGATAACATGTCCGCTTCTCCACAATTTGAAAATGCATGACAAAAATTATTCCGCATATTATCACAGTCTTTCGAAGAAAAGAATGTTGTCCCAGTCAATGCAGTTTCTTAACAACTTAGTTTGTCTTTAAAGGTTTCCTTGTAACATCATTCGGTTTGCTTGAGTGCAATTCCTCTAGAAAAAACAAGACGATAGAGTGATCAGAGGAGCCAAAATTTTCATAAACTTTGATATTGTGGACGTTTGTGCAAGATGACGCAAAAAACAAATCTAAAATACTACCAGAGGAAAGTCGAGTACATGTTGCTCAAGGGAGTTACATCCATTCAATTATTGAACTGTTTCCATTATCAAAATTAGAGTTCTTCCAGTCAATGTTGGGATAGTCACCAACAACGCAATACTTTTCATAGTCATTATTGATAAAATCTGACAAATGCTCAAACAAATCATCTGAGTTGGGAGACCGGTAAACACAAGCAAAGCCGCTTTTTGTTTGATCAACACTTCAACATGATCTTTTGAATAACTACTTACAAAATTAGATGTAATCGTCTTCAGAACATAAATAAGTAACCCGCCGCCTCAACTCGATCAGCTCTGTCAAAGGTGGAATTGTCCACATTTAGGAATGCATCATCCACATCAGAAAAACACCATCTTTCAGTGACAAATATCATGAGGTTCATACTCACTAACATACAGTTGCAATAAAGCAATCTAATGATCGAGCAGTAAAATATTTTAGTCCGTTTGAGACAAGCTCACTATTACACGAAAAGCTGGTTTCATTTGAGAAGTTGACTGAGATGCGGACAGGTTATCAGATGGTACAAAATTCATTGATGGCGTCGCAACCATTGAAATCAGAATGTTAGACAGGTGGTCCACAGTACCTTTATAACATTAAATGACAAATTTAATATGAACTAATAATACACAGAGGAATCGTGTTAAGAATTTAGCAGAATTTCGAACAAATGAGAAATACCCAGACGTCCGGTGGTGTATTGCGAAAAATTATCAGGTTGTTGTTGTGAAAATGAATGCTCTCTTCACAATTTGACGCATGACAATCTGTGCTACTGACACCTTTAAGACTGGTAAAATTATCTTTAGAAGTGAAATCACTCTCAATATATAATTCTTAATTGATGTAGTCCTGTACTGATGGTGCAGTGGATGAAGGCGAATCCACAGCTCCCAAGGGAAAGAGTTCGAATCCTTCCCAGAGAAAGACTTTGTCGATGAAATTCGATGAGAAAGTCAATCGCAGTTCATTTCTTAACAAAAACTTCAATTCAATTCTAAAAATTGATTCCGAAGCTGTTCTCTTTCTAGATTTTCAATCAATTGTCAGAGAACAGAAAAAGTTTTGATTTTCGGAGAAATAGAAACGAAGTTCTTGCAATTATCATCGTCGGTGAATGCGGAGGATCCGGCACCGCTGAGGAGGAAGAACCAACAGCTCCTCATCATTCCCCAGGTCATCGTCTCTCACAATCTTCACTTCCACTTCCTCCCCGGCGGCAGTTGTGAAGAATTCCCTTCCTCCTTCTTCCTGCTTCACCTCGAACACTTTCTCTCCATCTCCGGAGACGGAGGTCCATTGCGCAATCCTCAACGCCTTCAGCCGGACTTTCGTCTTCTCCGCCAGAGCTCTGCGGAGATCTCCGACCGTCGGCGTCTCCGGCAGCTGCAGATCGTGGAATCCACTTCTTACTGTCCTCGTCCAGTCCTCCAGCCAGAACCGAACTGCAAAGAAGAGGAAATGAATGAATTTGACGCAAAGAAGTTGTTTTGGAAGGAAAATCAGTTGAAGGTTCCGTTCTGTTCATCAAATCATTTTTCACTGTTTGGAAAACATTTCATCGGAGAATTGACAACTGCTGATCGTCCTGCAAACGGATTTTCCAATCATTTCTCTTATTCATCTTTTCTATCTGCAATTCACTTATTAGAAGAAAATCCTTCAAAAACGGATTCTCCTCATTCAAATGATTGAAATCCAATGAAAATGACAATCAAAAGTCATCGAAATATAAAAAGATTGAATGTCTGTGTTGTTCTCATTAGAATTTGCTTCTTGTAAAATGTCTGTGGGCAGCGCATGGGCTGCAACTTTCACTTTGAAACGCAGCTGTTATTTTATAACTCAGAAGTTTATTTTGACTTAAAAAGAACGAACGAACGGGTGTTTCACGCTGTAAATGAACGGAACGGCTCTTTTTCTTGTCTGAGCTCATTTGAACGGCGGACGAATTAACGGGTCTGAGAGGCTGATGAACGGAAGATTTAACGAACGGTGAAATACGTGACCGTTCAAATGCCCTGGCTACAATAGGGCCATAACACGTCGAAGTCAACTTTGAAAAGTCGGACAAATAACAGCACGCTTTGCTGGAGAAAGTAGAAGTCGCCATTTGGAGCAAGGAAGGGGAAAAGTATCAATCATGCATATCCCTAATATAAATTATCATCAAAGAATAAAGGAACATTAAAATAATGACTTTGTTATTTCATTCAAACGAAGTTGATGCTCCTATGTGAGTCTGCTCATATTTTGTCAGAGTATCTTCCCGCGAATTTGTCACATTTTGCCACACCAACAACTAAAAACACATTTTATTTGATGAAAAATTGTCACATAATGTCACGTTTTGTCACATCGGCCCACCCCTGACATTTCGACCGAATTTACGTCACATTCATGATCTCGAGTCGCAGTCGAATACTTCGGAATAATATTTTTTATCTTTATACCTTATAGTTCTGAAGAAGATAGTGTAGACAGAATAGTGACACTCTGGATCATCACTTGCATGCGTTTGGTCAATATTCACAGATAATTTGGCGATTTAGGACAAATAATATCATGTTTGTTTCATAGCAAAAAATTCTCATGTAATAGAGTAAATCTGATATCAGATTTGAAGTTTTCAGTCCCGAATTAGTACGGAACTCATAAAAGTTCAAGACAGAATTGTTTTGCAAACCTGTATTATCAGTCGCGAGGCAAAGTGAGGATAAATACACATCATCCGGCTGTGCAGTCCGTCAGCCTGTTCAACTATTGTAGATACTTAGAGCAGTTTGAATCATTCCCAGCAGCACTGACGAGGCCTTGTAGGGCGAAACACATCGTCTACGGCTGCCACGGAAATTTCCCGCTTTTGGACATCTTTTTAAAGAAGAGGTTGAAGGAATTGAGTCTTATTTCATGTTCACCTTCCAATTAATTGTATCAAAAGAAAGGAAACTTCTTTTATCTTGACAGAATGTTATTAGTTACAATTTCGGCAGATCTTCGAACTTACCGAGCGGAGGAGGAGGAGGAGGATGCTGCAGCGCCGCATCATTCTGCGGAGGATCTGTCAAAATAAAAACAATTCATTAATCCTTCGATCAAGAGAATACAATTCAGACGCTGAACATTACATTCAATAACGTTATCACTTATAAATTTGATAGTAGCAACACAAAAATAGCAGCCAATTTTACCACATTTTCAAATTCAAAAAAATCATACTTCTGGGTGGAAAAGTTACTTCTGATTACAGTTTCAGATAGATAATGTGAAGCGTAAAACACTTGAACTATCAGAATTGGCGTAGCTACTGCGAGAAATTGTCAGGACTGAATCAAATATGTCAAAAATTGAATATTGTTCATCTAATTTGAGATTTAATGCGCGGTTAACCTGCAGAACAGGTCTGAGATAGTTGGGACCTTTTCTCTAGGCATATGGAAGGCTAGCAAAATTTACTTGATAAGTTACCGAGAATGACATTAATTGACTTATTTTTTTGCGTTTCTGGCATAGTCGAAACCGGAACAGAAAGTAAAATCTTTACCGCTTGCAGAAGCTGGCTCCATATACCAGCGAGCCCGATATTTGGAAACAGTGGTCTGTACATAATCCCCATTCATTTGGGTGACTCGTCAGTGGCATTGTTGGCAGAATTTCGTTGGCATGATTTTGGAATGATATCAATTTAAACGTGGTGTGGATGTAGGCGCATAAGTGGCCGAAAGTGTTAAATTGCGCGAGTCTTCCTTAGATGTTTTATTGCTAAAAAAAGTTATGCTTTTGTAACAATCCTTCAACTAATGAAATTGATGACGTAAGATAAACGATCACTTAGATATGACCTTTTAAAAGTCTGTATTTAGAGGCTGCATAATTTACCATATTGCGAGTCTGGTACGAAATTGCATGCAAGCACATTATAAAACACAAAAATCAAAATGATTTTCTGCGATCCCTGTCGATTGATTTTGACTTTACTTTATACTTGTATGTACGAATTATGATCAATCCAATTGCGTACACGACTTTAATTTAGTGTGAATAGCCACAAATTGCTTTTGTGGAATGCAACGATTACTGATTTGGAAAACTTTTAGCGATTTCACTATAAGCGACGCGTCATCGACATAACCATCGCCTCACAGATATCATTGACAATCATGTGGAAATTAAGCAAATTTATTTAGTCATGAATATTCCATCAATATGTTGTGCATATTTACTTGATATGTCAATCAAAATTCGACGAGATTCAACAGAAATAGTGGGCTTAATAATAGTCATTACTAGTAGTTGAATCAACAATTTATGTTCATTGCCCATCAAACCACACAGTCGGAGTCCCATCAAACCACACAGTCGGAGTGCCATCAAACCACACAGTCGGAGTCCCATCAAACCACACAGTCGGAGTCCCATCAAACCACACAGTCGGAGTCCCATCAAACCCCACACAGTCGGAGTCCCATCAAACCACACAGTCGGAGTCCCATCAAACCACACAGTCGGAGTCCCATCAAACCCCACACAGTCAGAGTCCCATCAAACCCCACACAGTCGGAGTCCCATCAAACCACACACTCGGAGTCCCATCAAACCACACACTCGGAGTCCCATCAAACCACACAGTCGGAGTCCCATCAAACCACACAGTCGGAGTCCCATCAAACCCCACACAGTCGGAGTCCCATCAAACCCCACACAGTCGGAGTCCCATCAAACCCCACACAGTCGGAGTCCCATCAAACCCCACACAGTCGGAGTCCCATCAAACCCCACACAGTCGGAGTCCCATCAAACCACACAGTCGGAGTCCCATCAAACCACACAGTCGGAGTCCCATCAAACCACACAGTCGGAGTCCCATCAAACCACACAGTCAGAGTCCCATCAAACCACACAGTCAGAGTCCCATCAAACCCCACACAGTCAGAGTCCCATCAAACCCCACACAGTCAGAGTCCCATCAAACCCCACACAGTCAGAGTCCCATCAAACCCCACACAGTCAGAGTCCCATCAAACCCCACACAGTCAGAGTCCCATCAAACCACACAGTCGGAGTCCCATCAAACCACACAGTCGGAGTCCCATCAAACCACACAGTCGGAGTCCCATCAAACCACACAGTCGGAGTCCCATCAAACCACACAGTCGGAGTCCCATCAATCCACATAGTCGGAGTCCCATCAAAAGGACGGGACTTCGCATCCAAACTTCCTTATGTGTGTTTGAGAGAGACAGAGAGAGAAGTGACCAACTATTTTCTATCGAGTGGTGAATGGCGTGTTTCAGATTTAAAAGAAATGAAACTCAGAACTTCTGACTGTCCTAAATTGCGAAAATCACGCATTATCCCAAAACAACGGTTATAGAAGCGTCTTCTGAACTTACTTTTCAAACGATGGAGTTCATCTTCCAACTTCTTCTTGCCATCCTCGAGGGCTCTCTTCTGTGCGTGTAAATCAGACAAATGCGTCCGTAACTGCCCATTTGTTATCTCTAATGACTCCATCTTCGATCTCAAGGTCGACAATGCTCGTTGAGCTTCAGTTTGAGCATCTTTCATCAATTTGAGCAACTTGGAATACTTTCTCCGAAAGCTTGCCAACAAATCCTCTGTTTCTGCATCTGAAATGAACACAGAAAGACATAAGAGCAATAATTTGACAGTTTTCTCTACAAAATCAAAGTCAGGACATGAAAGGAATAATTTTGGGTTAGAAGTTTAGAGTTTTCCTCTTTGCCCTTCTGATGGCATCCTTAGTTAATTTCTCTTCGCGAAAGATTAAGTTAAATTCTGGCACTTAGAAGCTATCCCCAAGGATCTCAAATCTGTCTATAAAACCAGATAACTTCATCAATCGCCACAAAACTTCACATACTGGTAGATGAGTATATTCTTTGCCTACATACAAAATTCCACACAGGGTGGATGCTTACTTTAAGAATTAGAGGCTTTAGTGCGAAGTGCAAGCGATCTCTGCAGGAAATCACTGCTACACTGGCGATCCTCAGGCGGAAACTACCGCAAGAATGACAACAAAGGTCCGTCGTAGTACATTGAATATCTCAAGAGAATGACAACTATTAAGTCAACAAAAGTCAACAATCCTTGATTCCCCGACCGCACTCACCAGACCCAGGAATCGAACCGAAGTCCGCGGTGGAGACGAGCTAGCACTTTCTTCACTAGGCCACGCCGACCGCACTCGCCTGACCTAGGAATCGAACCGAAGTCTGCGGTGGAGACGAGTTCGCACCCTCTTCACTAGGCTACGCCGACCGCACTCGCCTGACCCAGGAATCGAACCGAAGTCCGCGGTGGAGACGAGCTCGCACTTTCCTCACTAGGCTACGCCGACCGCACTCGCCTGACCCAGGAATCGAACCGAAGTCCGCGGTGGAGACGAGTTCGCATCTTCTTCACTAGGCCACGCTGACCGCACTCGCCAGACCCAGGAATCGAACCGAAGTCCGCGGTAGAGACGAGCTCGCACCCTCTTCACTAGGCCACGCCGACCGCACTCGCCTGACCAAGGAATCGAACCGAAGTGCGCGGTGGAGACGAGCTCGCACCTTCTTCACCAGGCCACGCCGACCGGCACTCGCCTGACCCAGGAATCGAACCGAAGTCCGCGGTGGAGACGAGCCCACACCTTCTTCACTAGGCCACGCTGACCGTACTCGCCTGACCCAGGAATCGAACCGAAGTCCGCGGTGGAGACTAGTTCGCACCTTCTTCACTAGGCCACGCTGACCGCATTCGCCTGACCTAGGAATTGAACCGAAGTCCGCGGTGGAGACGAGCTCGCACCCTCTTCACTAGGCCACGCTGACCGCACTCGCCTGACCCAGGAATCGAACCGAAGTCCGCGGTGGAGACGAGTTCGCACCTTCTTCACTAGGCCACGCTGACCGTACTCGCCTGACCCAGGAATCGAACCGAAGTCCGCACTGGAGACGAGCTAGCACTTTCTTCACTAGGCCACGCTGACCGCACTCGCCTGACCTAGGAATCGAACCGAAGTCCGTGGTGAAGACGAGTTCGCATCTTCTTCACTAGGCCACGCTGAAGCATTCTCTTTAGATATTACCGTAGGAATATATCTTCATATTATTTCTACTAGGACTGCGCTAGGACTGTTCGATGCACCAAAAGATTCTGAAAAGTTGCACTGAAGCGCAACTTGTTGAGGTACATGCGGAATATGTTTAGATTTGCGTTCTAGATTGTCTTGTGATAGTCAACTGAAACCTCAAAATCTTGAAGCTACGGTCTTTCATAATATAAGTTCAAATTTTCTAGAATTCAATGCAAATTTTATGCACTCGGAAAATTCTAAGTGCTAAGGAATCTGAAACAGACTTACACAGGCCTCCTTTACACTTTTGCTAATACTTGTAAGTAACTCTCATCATACTTTACCCACACGTCTCTACGATAGCTATAATGGAATTCTTGAAAACAAGATGAAAATATTTGTATAAATTTGCAGCAAAAAAGCTAAAACATGACAATGATTAAATTACCAGGTAAGTGGCAGACGAAACGTCGAGTTTTAATTAATTACTTAAAATTATATGTAGCAGAGGAAGAGTTTTCTATTCTTTTTTCAAAATAACTGAGCATATTAGGACATGTAGAAAGATTTGAAGCAATTTAGCTGTTATCTACAAACTAATAGGCAAGAAGTTCAACATCCCGACATTACTTGACTTCAAGCAGTCTCTCTATGATGTGACAATGTTACCGGATGCTAAATAAATCTCTCGGACGGAACGCTGGAGTACTAAGATGTCCTGTATCTTAGCAGGAGGAGCACTTGAAGGTACACAGCATTCACTATAAGATTCCTGAATTCGGAGGTCGCGGGAATCGACATTTCGCGGCCTGAAATGGTTTATCGTAGACTTGAATTATCAAATTTTCGTCACCGTCTTCACATTTTCTCTCAGCATCAGGAAATGCAACGGTTATTTCATGATATAGTCGTGATTCCAAAGGGTTCTATTTTCATGATATAGAAATTTGAATTGAACTGATAAATAGAATTGAATAATGCTCTTCTAGTTGGATTAATTGTACTTTATAATCTTCTTCTCAATTGGAAGCCAAACTGGTTTGAGCCGTAGAGTGCCAATAGTCTGTCTTCTACAGAATTCAAAACGCATTTCTCCAAAAGCTTTTAGATAATGGGAGTTACTGATATAGGACTTAGATCATTAATAGTGCGCATTCGTATTTTCGGAACCAGAATTAAATTAGCTATTTTCCATTGATGTGGCACATAAAAAGGACTCCCCTCGCGATCTTATAGTGCCACTGCACAATCTCAAAAGGGCCCCTTTGCAGTCTCAAAAGGGCTCCCCTCGCGATCTTATAGTGCCACTGCAAAATCTCAAAAGGGCCCCTTCGCAGTCTTTAAGGGTCCATTCACAATCTCAAAAGGGCCCCTTCAAATCCAAATTGCATGTTCCATGGCAAAACATTTTCCAACTACTTAGTTTATTCTGAAAAAACCGGAAATCCTGTTAAAACCGGAAGAGTAGCAGCCCTGTAATAGGCAGCTTCATCATGCGTTCATGACTCGACATTTTTCAGAAATACACCCTCTGATGATGACGTCAAACGAAAGGCACACAGTGTGAGTACAATATAGAAGAAAACTCGCAGAAAGTTGTAATGAAGCAATCATGCACTAGTCGCGCAAATAGCTATCATTCATCTCTTCCTGGAGATAAGTTATTTGTCTATGGCAAGTTCGGCGCATTGATTCTACTGACGATGCTATGATATCTTGCAATAGATATCTTTTATCACACAGATCTCATGCAGAATACATAACTTTTGATACTCGTAGATGCTGAACCTCCTGAAATCAGTGGGATACATCCACTTCTATCGGACATAAATGCAAAATATCCTAACGAATCCTCGTTATTTTCTCCTATGAGGCTTTAGATGACGACAACTCACCTCTATGCACATGAGTATCCGCCACCGTCAGAATTAATGAGCGCACAGGACAACAATCGATGTTGAGGAGCTGCGTTTCACCGTCGCTATCCGCAATGCGCCTTCCACAACCCTCGCAGCGATAGAGATGCCGCGACAGTTCACGCCTGCATTTTCCCGAGATGTTTGAAAGATCAGCCGTGAAATTGCTGAAGGCCATTTTTCCTCTATTGGCCGTAAACTTGTAGCAGTCTCCACCGATCGTCACCACGAATTCCGGCCTCGTGACCTCTGCAGCCTCACTCATCTTCAGAAGCTGGTCTTTACGAAGAAGCTTTCCTCCAGATTTAACGAAGAAATCCTCTTCCTTCTCCAACTTTTTCAAGAAATCCTTCAACTGGGAAACGACAGAGCCATCCCGCATCGGAAGCACTTTGCGAGTACCGTCAGATACTTCCACTGAAATTGATTTCATGGCAGTGATGACGCCGTTGTCTTTGACACCCAACTGACGGAATGTCTTGTTCATCGTAATAACTTTCCCTTCATATTGGAATGTTATTCCTGCTGCGTTTGGAATTAGATTCCTTAATCGATGCCAGGGCTCCACATCGTAATTCTTGCACTGTCCGTCGAGTATGATATTGATGTTTATTGTTGTTGTGGGAGGATCCGCGAGTTCGATAGCCAACAGCACCATCTTGGAGCCTATGTTCGTCTCACCGACGTCCTGGAGAGTGAAGTCCAGGTCGTACTCTTCCTCTTTGTCATCAGATGTGAACATGAAATGACCAGAAATTCCGAAATGATTCTTCCAACTCTCCAGGACTTGAGAAAGAGGAGTGTGCGACGGGAATCGGAAAATTTTCTCCCAAGCTTCATCTTCGGCAGAAATTACGACTCTCCAGGTTTCTGAAAGGAAATGAATATTTTATGAAGGAAAGCAATTAATTTGAATTAAAGTGTCATCGCCGGTAATAAGGAACTACCTCAGGCGAATTACCTGCAGCTACAGGTAATATATCTGAAGTGCAGGAAATTTGGCATTAATAAGTTTCACCTGACGGTAATTTCCTAAAGCTTCCCGTAAAAATGACAGTGGAAGTCTACACACACGCATGTGCAGGTAGGAAACAATGGGTGATGGAAATCGATTGCCAGCTGTTTAACATGACGAAATTTCAACAACGAAGTATGGAATGTTTGAGAAAGTGTTGCCTTCGTTTCCTGAAAATGAAAGATTCTGTCTCATATCAAGCAAATAGCATCGTTTTTTGATTTCCTATGTATGTTGGGTCATTTGAAATGGAATTCAGTTCAATTTCTTTATTTAGAGATATTCACTGGTACTCAGGGAAGTAGATATTATCTACAACGTTTCAGTAGTAAAATTATTGTATTTAGCTTAGGTAAATCTTATTATCCCACCAAGAGGACAGGGTAGGATACGTAAAAGCAATACAGTGTACCTAATTTTGTTTGTAAAAGCACAATAAATAATTGATACAAAGAGAAATAAGTAGATCTATTCCATTGCAAAATAATAATACTCTCTAATGCATCGTATTTATTAAACCATTCCTTGTCTGGAATAATCTGAATGGATATGCAGTAAACAGTACACAGGAACATCACATTTTGATCAGAATTTTCTCTTAAATTAACTCTACTTCTCGACTTAACTTTCTTTAAAAAATGAAAGGTCAAACAATTGTCGAATGGATAACATTACAACATATAAACATATAGACGTATTTACTATTAACAAGCTCTTGGAATATTAAAGATGCACGGTGATTTCAAATTTTACAAAAAGGATTTTCTACACATCCTTATTTATTATAGAAAATATGCTCAATCTCTTAAAAGCATACGAGTCTAAAAAGTTCAATGCTGATGACGCTTCAAAAGTAGCCAACAACTATTTGCACATAAAATCAAGAATGGAAAAGGTCTGCACTCACTTTCGTAGTCAATTGAACTTACCCGGTATATATACGTCCGATTTTATATCAGCTTTATGAAACTTACCTGATGAAGTCGCCATTTTATTTCGATCAGTAGTTTTGAAAACCGCAAATGATAATCTGAAAATATAGAAAATTCACAATTCATTAGATTTGAAAACAATTTGTCATTGCGATGATTGTCATCTTTGTCTTAAGATGAGGATCATCAAGAGAAGGTGTAATGATTTTCAACTCGTATAACAGCTTGCTTTGCTGTTGTCACCATAACTCATCGGATGCAAGGCAGCTAAGCAGACTTGCAGCATTCTAACACATGGCGATAATATAAAATGCATTAGCCGTGTTGAACGTTTGTAACGGTATTTTAGTCAATCTACCTAAACGATAAGCAACTTCCTATGATTACCAGATACCCTACAAAAATAAACGAAACTATTCTTGAAATTATATACGGAGCTTAAATATTTATATACAGCTTTCGCAAACGTAACTCCGCTATTGAAGGCAGGAAAAGATGTGAGGAATGCGACAGATATCGGCCCATCAGTCTGACAAGCTGTTTTTGCATGCTCATAAAGAGACTAGTCCTCAGCTGCTGAGTAAATTGATTTTTTTAGAAAACAATCAAGTCATCCATCAAGCTGGATTTGAAAATCTTCTCTGCACAGAAGATCAAATGATTAATAGTGGACGATTAGTCATGAAAAGTCTCTAAGGAATAGAACAGAATATTCTTAATAAAGAAGAAATATATGTTGTTTTATAGCGTGAGGTCAGTGACTTCTTTGAGCGCGAAAGATACATCATTCACAACGATTGTCACTTTTGAAAATTTATCACATGGCCAAACATTAAAGGTGTAATCACAAGATCGCCTGTAGAATCGTCTAGAGATATCATAGAAATAAATTGTTTAACTGAAGTTGACTAGAATGGAAATTGACTCAAGATCGCGGCACATCCGGGGGAACTAAGTTGGGGCATGAATGACCAATGAAAAGCTTTGATTTACACATGTGACTGATTCTGATCCAATGATACAGCCGTTGACAAGTGTATCTAAGTGAAAATGCGTGCGATTTATGTGCCACTATTGTGTATTGCATGAAGCTTAACCTCCGTTCTAGAGGTTTTATTGTTTTCTCGATTTCTATCAGAGATATACTGAGATATCACTCTGATGAAGATTGTTGAAATGGATTATGAAGATCAATCATCCAAGAAATGTGACCGAGATTCGTAAATCTGTGGTCACAGTATCAACTTTTATAATGTATCTATGTATCTACAGGGCATGTTAACAGTTCAATTTCATTCATATTCAAGCAGATCTCATCTCCCAAGTAGATCTTCCTCGACGAGAAAAAATTAGGCAATGCGGCATTTCCATCAGAAGATATCTCAAAAAATACATGTAGGCAAAGAAGTACTGAACTACAGTCACTGTCAGAGTCCAAACTTGTATCATCCCAGCCATCTATTGTCCTCTCTAGACATTTGCAATAACATATATCTGATCTCCATGAAACTGTCTAATTTCTCAGTCTAAACATGGTACCGTAGCGCGCATCACAGTTACTACGACGCATTGCGCTTTAGGAAATCCTCTCAAAGCCAGGGTGTTCACCCTATCCGAGAAAAAAATTCACGTACAATGCACGTACATGACAAGAAATTCACGTACCACTATTTCAGGCCTACTTGCCCGACAAGCGACAGTTGGTTGAGTCAAAATCATTCAAAAATACTACCCGCAGCAACTGCTCAAAGAAATGCAATAATGCGATCTTTACAGTAGAAAGATGGTTCTTCAGAACTATCTTGTATACACACTGCACACAACAATGTAAGTGCATTCGATGCTGTATTGGAGCCATCATTTCACAAATAAATGGTATTTTTGGTCATTCAGTAATCTCTAAATACAACATAATTCACGGCTATAAAAATCAAGGGTAATAATAAGAATAATAGGGTTTGTGTTTCTAGATTTCTAGAAGCAGATTAAAACTGAGAATATTAGTGTGCATATTCAAGGAGATAACTTTCTATTTCCTTTAAAAACATCAGAATAGAAACAATAGACTGAGTTCACCATAGCAAAAAACTCATCAATCTAAAAGTCTTCCAATAGTCGGCGCTTCCATTGTGCACATAAGTATGAGATTTCCGCTTCCTTCTTCTCCCTTGCCTCATTCAATTTGATAGCTTTCCTTTTTCGAGCTGCCTCCTCTTGCTGCTTTTCTGCGACATCCTTCTGTTTCTCTTCTAATGCAGCTTTGTAGCGAGCATTCGCACCGCATGTTGCGAATGCTCAACCGACCCAATTCATTGTTTGCTGGCCTTGGCCAAGCATTGACAATTTTGCGTAGCCGCATATGCATGTACATCTATATATATGGGCCTTATAGAAACAAAAAGCCCTAGTATATGACTGCACAATACACATGTATACATCTATTAAAAAAAGGATAAAATAATTCAGGACAAAGATGTCAAGACGCTGCTTAGCAGAATTTCACAAATTTTCATTGTCTGAACACAGACCCCTTGTAAGTAGCGGCTATATTATACGAACATATCTACATGTTTATGACTTTCTTGTAACATACTTTTTTGTAGTACAAAATCAGAGTTGGTGCAACGACGGAAGAAAAAAAATTTACCACATGTAACAAGAATCAGTGGATATCAAGTAGGAGTAAATACCACCATCTGCGCAACTGAGCTGAAATTCACGTACACCTTCGCATTTTCCCAAAATTCACGTACAATTCACGCACATTTTCACAATTTTCCAAATTCACGTACATACGTGAATTTCACGTACAGTGGACACCCTGCAAGACGCAATGCTCTCAAAAGGGCACTTACTAGCAATAAAACATGTCTCTCAAATTGTTGGAACATAGGGCCTTCCATGCGTGCGAGGGTTTCAGAGTGCGGACCGCGGGGCGGGGTCACCCTAGGGTATATAACAATTTAGGGAGTGTAGGAGTCTAGAAAAACCATGAACAGGAAAAGGAATGTAATTAAGAATCTAGCAATGGAGCAATGATCCTCACCACTCAGTTAAGGGAAATGCGGATCTACTGCAATATAATGACAATCCATCATTAGAGTTATACTTAAAGAGATCGACAATTCATTTCCATTCAGATACACATAACAAGCCTGAGAATCTGAAATTGGACTTATCATGGCTAGGTTGATTCGCATGTATTCATTGCTGTCTTGAATCCACATCATTCAGTTAAATTTCATTCATAATTAACAGACTAAATCGAGAGTAAAATAATTCAGCTATTACAAATCTTTAACGTCAGATGTAAATTCCATCATTGAACAAATCAACGTTCTTAAAAAAACTTTAATAAACAGCACTATCGCTACTTTTCACTTACACAAGGCTACTACCTCCTGATTAGCTCTTCCGACAACGATGGTGTGGTGTGGTGGATGACAGCTCATCAGAAATGAATTTAGAAAATTTAAACAAGATAGTGAAGTGATGATTGAGAACCTAATCTGTGTTGAGTACACTATGCTTCTTCTGGTTGCAAGATGGGCTGCTTTTCAGTGATCATCAGGATACCATAAACTCAATAAAACGTGGAATGAATTTCAATGCAAATGAAATGAAAGAGTACTGAATTACAACAATACTGCACACCGTTATGTGAAAGGGCTGCAATGAACAAGCCACCACTGAGAGGCGATGTTCACTCATCGCAGCTAACAGTGGATGGGGCAAACACCTGCATCTTGTCCATGTGGCAAGTATACCAAAAGAGTACCAACTCAGTGTCTACTAAATCAAATTTTTTTATTGAAGTTGAACTGCCGCATGAAAGTTCTTGAAGCTTTCAATACTGTTTTTTTGTATAATAAGAAAGACTTAAGGAGTTGTTTCATTTTTAAAGAAATGTTTTTACTGTGCACAACTCACAACCTATGGCATGCCTATAAAGTTGGTGGTGCTCTTTTCATGGGGATCGCATTGCACCATGCTAGGACTAGACCGCTATCGGAATATCATACAAGGACACTACCTATCCAATACATTATCAGCTGATGGACACAGGCTCGAATTCCCAGCAAAAGGCTTTAATTCGGACTAGTTTCACTAATTTACTTATGTATACAAATAATGGCAAATAATGGCGCAGCTTTCAAAATAGCGAAACTTTTATCAAATTACTGCTGGCTGCAGGATACTTTCTTATGAATATTCAGGATGTTCTTATATATGTGTAAAATGCTTTGAAATGACGCGAATCATGACGAGATTGATCAATGCTAATTATATACCTGACATTACCGGATTTACCATGGCAATTAGATGTCCACATGCTATAGCTACCATTTAAAAAAATTAATTTCATAATGTGTACTATCACAAATACTTCTATTCTCCAGCTGCTGACTGTTCATGCAGAATTCACGCAATGCGTGTTTGAATAATGCACGTGGTCATTCAAAAATGTATTGTTCGATTCACGCATGCTCATGCAGTGAATAAAATATAATTGATCGATTGATACATAATCGGCAATTCCTATGATACACATCGGTGGAGATTGGAGGTGTCCCTGAGCAAAGGCGTGACATCTGTCTTACATCTTCGCAACCACGTGACAAAACGTGAACTGATGGTTTTGCTGCACAGTGGTCAGCTGTTTCATTTTGAACGCAACCCCAACTATCATGGAGTGACAATGGGCAGGAGATTGACCATCCGTCGCCGCTACCTCAACCTGAAACAAAAAGTGAACTCGCGATTCGCCCTGCTTCTTCGTCTCGCTGGAACAAGATGGGGAGCGCGGTTCTCAACGCTTCGCACCTCTGCGCTTTTCTTGGCGCATTCTGGCACGGAATAATACGCCACATATGGTGCCGCAGTTACCACATGGCCGAAGTCGACATCTCAATCGCCTGCGATACGCAGTTGGTCAATTTGCTGCCCTCATGAGCGCCTGGAGCTTGACGGCATCCGACCTATGTTCCTGCGGCCGCCCTCAAACTGCTCAGCACGTGTTGAACTGTGACGTTGTGGGCCCCCTTGCCCACTGACTGCTCGTGGCGATCCTCAGCTTCTCCCGTACTTGCTGAACGCAAGGTTTTAACTTTTAATGTCATACATGTCATACGATGCAATAATGAACAATTCTGAAATCAAAATCGCCGTGATGGTGCATATTTTGGAACTTTATGGTCAAAATAGTCACCACCTTATGCAATGGAAGTTCTCACTCAATATCAACATGTCAGGTCAACAAAAAAGACAGCCTCTTTTGATCTGTTAAGATATGTCATATTTTTTCTGTCACCTAGTTAAGCAGTGTTGTTTCAACACAGGAAATGACAGCAGACGTTTGTTACTAATCCAGTATAAGTGGCTACTGTTACCACACAGGTGGCAACGAGATACCCATAGGCTATTGTTTGCCTTGAAAGTATCAAAATATACACCAGACAGACTTTAACCTATGAGTGGTTGATTCTCTATGCATAGTTGACGTCTTACATTTCCAATGAGCTTCTGTCATTTCCACTCACAGATAATTTTTGTTTCATCAAAATTTATAATTGAATCCTTAGAATGAATTATTTTGCTTCATTTGTGGTGCAGCAGGTTGTTGCGAACGACGTTCCAATGCACTCAGGCATTTGAAGTTTTGGAGAGGCAATCCCCAGCATTTATTTCAAGCTACTGGGGACTGCTATTGCAATCTTATAGGATTTTGTCTGCAACTTTCCAAAGCTTTAAATGTTCCTATGGGTTGCCCATAGAGTAGGGATATATAGGTTGGGTGTCGAGTCAAAAAAGTATCTGTATACAATGAAAATTTGTATATGAAAAGATTCAGTTTTTTGCGGAGATTGTGTTTCCGTGGTCCAAAAAATTATTTGAGCACTTTTGAAAAAAGTCAAAATTTTGCCACTTTATATACTACCGAGATGACGCCCCTATATAGGTAGTATGAAAAAAGTTGGATATCAAAAGGAATGAATATTTGCTAATGAGCATCCTAGCTAAGTGGAAATTAAGCTGATTATAAAGGGAATTTCATGAACCGTGTTATAATGGAAATCTTCATGAAAAAGTCGCGATATTATTCGAGCTCTCGGCTGAAATTTCAAGTTTTTAATTCAATTTTCACCGGCATGATTTTGTGATTTACTCAATTCATGTTTCATTTCTAGAATCTGAATAGTGATGTTGACCTATTTACATCTTTCAAAGTTAAATGAAATCATTGTCTTTGATGATGTGATTTTGCTCTGCCAGTGGCAGGTTGCCTGTGATATGATCACGCTTAAGAAAATAATCTTGAGGTTGAGCATGAAAGTAATAGGAACCCATCGAATTGCTAATTTAACAAACATTAAATCTCATGGGCTGTCATGACACTGAGAATCTGTAAAATACCATCATTCCGTCTGCATTACAATCATGATCACTCAATTCCGTGGAAATTTCTTCAAAACTGCAAAAGTTTGCATATCTCACATTTGGTAACAATTACCAACTATATCCCCCTCGAGTTCACTCAATAATATCGAAAGTGTGCACATCGGGAGTTACCTCTATACTTACTCTATGGGTTGCCCTAGTGTTTTCAAAATTGTACCGGTAATTGCCTATAAATATAATAGGGACAATGTCAACTCAGAAAAATTGAGGCAATCAGTTAAAATTTTATATCTAAAGATCCATGGGGTTCAAAAACTATTTGACCGATATTTGAAAACTTGAATTTTTGAAAATTATCCGTGTTTATACTGCCTAGACGATTTGAAATCCAGGCATGATCATGTTTGAGTAGCATAGGTGTAAAATATCAAACAGAATGGATCCTTTCTGACAAGAGTCTCAAAGTATGTTTAACTTAAAATGAATTTAAGTTGATTAACATGGAAGTTTGCACTTCTTATTTCTTGGTCGTCGTACAAAAGTCCGAAGATCATTCATATATTTTACTCATTTTTTGGGTTTGTAAAAGCTGTTGCATGATTAATTAATTAGGATAGATTACTTAATAAATTAACGGATATGAAAATGCCAAGCAGGGAATATTCTAAATTCATATATACAGTATATTCCTGAATGTCCATTAGTAAAGTAATTAAGTTACAGCAGTACAGTAAAATTACCTCATGAGATTACAATTTCGCTAGGATTATCTCGGAAGGACGATTCCATAAATTACGATGCTTTTCTACGATTTCATAGAATTCGATTTGGTGGAAACCATCTGCTGCTTCATAACACCTCACAGGAACTTAATTCAGCAATGACAAAATCTTCCCTTGTCTTACATGGTGATAATTAGTGTTTTCATTAGAAGTTTATAAAACCTCTATTTTTTCATTGAAAGTAGCTGACTTTATGAGGTTGTAAAATTAAGACTGATGTTCGTTTATGCTTGACTGTAAAACATTGCGTATTTCCAAGCTGTATAACTCCACATCATTAGAAATTTCGTTGTTGTCCTTAGGTATGGACATGGGGGACGGCAATGCTTCGTAGCGCACGGACACACGAAAAGTTTTTTTACTATTCTTATGTTTTCTTGAAAAATAAGCGATGTGCAAGTGCGCAACTTGCTGTGCAAAGAAGTTTTTAGTGGTAATGTATGATGCAGGGTTGCAGCTCAAAAGTACCGGATGCGTGATAGATTCAGTCGTAACACATGGACACAAACATGTAATGTACGGACAGCATCCGGAGTTGAAACATGCACGAAGAGCAGCGACAAGATTCAAGATTTATATATTTTTCACTACATCTGGGATGCATGTGACACACAAGACACACAAAAAACGATAACATGAAGAAAAAAAAAGAGAAAATCATTGAAAGTCATGCAAGTTAAGCGGTGTAAATTGAGATCTGAATACCGGACTGCTTCTGTAAATATGATCTTAAAAAGTCAATGATGGACGGACTTTTGCACTTTACTTGTCGTAATGTCTCAGGCACTTTGTTGATTATCAATGCGACAGAGATTATCAACTGTCATAAATACCAAAGATGTCGGAAATACGACAAGTAGATTGAAGGATATATCAAGAATAATCACATAGGGTAAAGACACAATCAAGATAACACTGGAGGGATTATCAGAGAGTAAAATATACAAAAATAAAAAGAATAATACAAAACCTAAAACTTCCAACTGTCACCAACTGATAACTTGACTTAGTTGAGCGAAGAAAATTCCTTTGTCCACAAAGCTTCTTTATTCACACATCGCTTGCATCTGGACTCTCTATCAATCACAGTGGTGTATGAAATGTCAACATTGTGTCTATCATTTATACTATACTTTGCTACTTCAGGCTTTTCAGACATCTTTCTTCATAATTGCTCATTCATCCTTGTCTCTATAGGTCTGGCTGCTTCTGCCACAAGACTATGAGCACGTTGACGCATTACAAGGAATGCGATCTACGTAACCGAGACAAACTGCAGGATCAGGTCTCTTATGCACAAGTAAGGAGCGAAGTCTAACGATAGGTTTCATAGAAACATCTGTGTCTACCTGTCTTAAGACAGAGACCAGATACTCTGAAACTCCACGACATTGAGGCAATGGATGTCGTACAGAGACATTATCATTTGAGGAATTGAACCTCTGCCTCCCCGACAACTTAATCAACTTTAGTATTAATTAAGATTGAGGAAGACTTCAGTCATCATTTGTGGAAAAATATGTCCGTGCGTTGCGGTTGATATTAATTAATCAGCGGCTAAATACGATCAGAGTGGTTTATTTTTCAGATGATGACCCTAAGAACTTTTCATGTTGTTGATTGGTTTTCATAACTTCAATAATTTGGGTGTTTTAACGAAGGAGAAAATGCTATGAGCGTCCGTTCGTAACAGTGACCTGTTGACCTCCAGCATCAAAAGGAGGCTACTGAAGGAGGTATTTGAAAAGTGATAAATATTTCAGACTAATCTGGCATGATATGGTGCAATTTTCATCGACATAGTCATGAAAATTGCTTCATGGTGAGAAATGACGACTTAGTGTCAGAACGTTAGTGCGTTATTTATGGAATCGCCTCGAATGCAGATGTATAGAAATTGTTCATTGCCACTTTTACAAGTGTGATGCAGCGCAGCTCCTCTAGAGTCAGGGATTGTATCCGAATTTCTATAGCACCAGAATGGAGTATTTCATCTCCAACACATATCCACTGACATCAGAGTAGCAATACAACAAAAGAGCATCAACACGATTCTTAATTACATTAATATTTCAATAGTGTCATAACAATAAGCCTGTTCTATGTTATACAATGTACATAGAAAATCTACACGCCATGTTTAATAGTTTAGATTTAGTGCTGACTAGACCATGCTACATAGCAACATCATTCAAATTCAGTAAGGAGTTACATTCATTTGCTGTCAATGCAAATACTTTGATAGAGAAATACGCATTTACTTCGTTTAAATTACATAAGAATTGACAGATATGCTGCACGAAGTAAATAAGGAAATAGCAGAATCTACAGGGTTGTTGCAAAGTCGCTCCCTGATTCTACTTAGCTATATTTTCGGAAGTATATGGTCGTTTGATTGAAACTTCATATTTTAAGATTGCATGAGACCTGCCATTTCTTATGACAAATCATGAAACTGTTCAGTGAATTAGAATGTGAGTAATGATCACCCCTCTGTCCGCGAAAGTTATCCATTATATTAATTCACTACATGCAATTTGATCAAAACATTGTTGATTTTACTTACGAAATGTCAACTACTTTAAGCATTGAAGACAGAGCAAGAATTGCCGCTAGATACGAGGTTTGGCAGTCTGTTGTACAAGTTCAACGATGGTGGAGATCCTAACATGGAAGACATTCAAATCTTGACCCTAAGACAATTAAGAACTGCTACCGCAAACTGATGACAACTGGCAGCGTTCTTGATTCCGCCAGATCTGGAAGACCTTCGACAAAGTCAGACGCGGATGTGGAACTGGTGAGGGAGATGTTTGACAGGAGCCCTTCCAAGTCAACAAGGCAAGCTGCCCGTGAAAGTGGGATATGCCGTCACACTATCCTGAATGTTCTTAATGAGGATTTACGATACCGCCCGTGGAAGCCTCATTATGTCCAACAACTGTTTCCGGAAGACTGTGACAGACGGGTGGAGTTCTGTGAAACGATGCTGGCATGGTTTGAAGATTGCCCTGAGCTGAGTTCGAAGATTCTCTGGACAGATGAAGCCGTGTTTCGTGTGGGTGGCTTTGTCAACAGGCACAATTGTCACTATTGTTGTGAGAGTGATCCAAAGGAAATTACGGAAAGATGTCAGAACAGGCCGACAGTAACTGTTTGGTGCGGCTTGTCTTCAACAAGGATTCTTGGGCCATGCATCATTCGTGATACAATGAATACTCAACGATACTTGCACATGGAAAATTTCGTTTGGCCAACAATTACTGAATAGGAAGAAGCCAACGAATTAATTTTTATGCAAGACGGCGCTCCTCCACATTATGCACTAACAGTGAGAACTTGGCTCGACGACCACTTCCCAGAGCGTTGGATGGGTCGACGTGCACCAACAGATTGGCCAGCGCGAAGTCCGGATTTCACGCCATGTGATTTCTTTTTGTGGGGATGAGCCAAAGAGGAAGTCTACAAACCTTCACCGAGGACCATTGACGAGCTAGAGAACAGGATCCGTGAAGTCATTGAAAATGTTCCTCATGAATTCTTAAGATCAGCAACGGAACAGGTATCGATAAGACTTAGACAGTGTATTCATAAAGATGGTGCACACATTGAATTGTAATTTTTTGAAGAAGAAAATGGCATGATTCATGGAATAATATAAAATTTGCTTTGATTTCTTAGTACATATATTTCTTTGTTTTTAAGGCTTCTATAAATAAGGAGCGACTACCCAACCACCCTGTAATGTCCATAAAGCCAGATTAACTGATTCTTTCACAACCGGTGGTTCGAATCCATCAACCACAGTGAAAAGGTGGTTCTTTGGTGGGTAGAGTGATTGATTCGAGTTGATGACGCCTTTGACAGGAATAACTTCACCTAGATTGTCACCCTAACATCTATACTTCAACTAGATTTTCACATATTCATTTTGCAGTAACGCAGTTGTTGTTGTAGCTTTTGAGTAACAGATACTGATTTTTTGCCGAACATCAGAGGACATTTTGCACTCGACAAACATCCCCTGGTCTGATGATCCACTTGCTTATTGTGGCAAATTGAAAGCGAGTAATACCAAGTGCATTTGTAGACATCATCAATTAGAATAAGGTCTATGATCATGACAACGGCAGTAGCTGCAGCACGCTATAGATTTGAGTATAACTAGGACTAACGAAGTCAGCTTATTCTGAACGCTTTCTTTTAAATTTGCGATTCTTTTTCTTTAAGATGTCTTCATGAAAGATTGTATATGAGATTGTCTTCGTTCAACGATTTTCAGGTTTTCAAATATTGGTAGCAGCAGCGGTATAGCGTGTGCCTCCAGGCTGCATTTTCATTCACTAAATTCCTTTTCTTCATAGGCCTCTAAGTATACATGGGCCAGCAGTTCAAGCTTGATTGAAAAAATAAAGTTTACAGAAAGACAAGAATAGGCTACATAGTCTATTTGTGAGATACAGGGAAATTAAATAGGTAGGCTACACAACAGATCAAGTTTATTCTGATGTATGCCTCTCAGAAAAGAAATAGCTCCCTCTTTGTACTAAATTGCGATAGGCATAGAAATTCACAACAATAATACCTCTAGAAAGGAAGTACAGTACACAATAGAATAACGTTTATTTTCGAATTTCCTCAATAATGAGAAGCGTGAGGAATGTACAACATTTGAAAGTAGAAACACTCTTCATTACAAGACAAAAATAAAGTAGAAAGTCAACAACAACAAAAGTGACAAACAACAAGTCAATTTACAAAGCTACTTTAGGCTGAAACCGCTGTTTCATAATTTAACCATCGATGTCATAAATGTTTTGGAGCATGCGACTGTCTGAGACAAAGGGAGTTTGTATATAGTATATAGTGGCACATAAATCGCACGCACTTTCACTTAGACACATTTGTCAACGGCTGCATCATTGGGTTAGAATCAGTCACATGTGTAAATCTAAGCTTCTCTCATTCATGCCCCATATTAGTTGCCCCGGATGTGCCGCGACCTTGAGTCAATTTCCATTCTAGTTTACTTCAGATAAACAATCTATTTCTATGGCTACAGGTACTTGAATTTCATGCAAATGCGTTGAGTGCACCCTCACTTACTGTTTAAATCAGTGGTTCCCAACCTTTTCATGTTGCGCACCCCAAAGTAGAAAATCATAGGATTTTTCATTATTCCGCGTACCCTCACATACACATAAAAAATAGCAAGAATTCAATCATGCTCAAGTTTAATCACGCGGCGTAGAAATATACGAAATTCGTGCATGAATAACACAAAAATTTAACTAGGCGTAACTGATTCGCCCTTGTGTGGCAACACAGGCGCAGTGGAAGCCACACTCCAACATCAAACAAGGGTGGAGAATGCGGATTCATGTAAGTATGTGGTTGGGGTCAAGTTGGTGGTCCTAATTAGCAGCGGTTGCTTCAAGGCCAGATGATGACAATCCAATGCGGAATGCGCACAAATTTTAACAGTTCAACTGACCCATGAACACGAAAATAATGAAAGTAAAAATGAATTATAATAAATCTCCGGAATTCTGCGTACTCCTCAAAATTCCTTCGCGTACCCAAGGTTGGGAACCCCTGGTTTAAATGAAGGGCAAGTTGTTGAGCTTTAGAATGCTTCAGTTGAAACGTCTTGTCTCAGCCCTGTGGACCTTTCCATAACTTTTCAAGGTTCAAATTCTATCATCGTAGAAACTTGATATTTTACAGAACTTTACATTTAATTCATACCAGTAACCTATCACAGCAAAAGCTCCAACTCTATTGGCCGCAAAGTTGCTTGGCTATAGCTGATCGCGCTTTAGGGTGCGTCATCTTTGGGTTTGTCTTGCCGCGCACTCTCTACTAGTGCTCTTAGTATTTGCATCCTTATGTCACACCATTGGTTCATCAAAATCCCGAAAAACTGCTTGCCACCCACAAGGAAATTCCGTATTAGAACGCTTCCATAGAACCTTATCGGAAAGGCTTTTGACATGTTCGAGACCTATCTGAACAGGTCTCAAATCTTCCATCATCATTATTTGCTTATAGAACTTATAGCTTTAACTATTTTAACTTACGCCTTTCAGTATGACATTTTGATTTGCACCCTTTTTAGCTCTGGATTGGCCAAATAAGTTCAGATCTGGTGATCCGGATACATTCGTGAAGGAGCTGCGAAACGTTTGGTCATTAGTTCAGGGGAGCAAGGGGTTTCAAAGAAGATGAATATGGTATCCCCAAGTTGGAGAAGCAGTTCTTGTCAGAAGAATAATGAAATCTCCATACGAGCCACCTGCGAAAGTTATTCGGCTGTGTGGACCTTGCAAAAGAATATTCCAAGAAAGGGGAGATAAGTTAGTTGTTCTTTGTCTTATAAATAAGAGATGACTGATGGCGGGAGGACCAAAATGAATCAATAATGCGAACAATATCTGATTCCTCTACCGAGTAATTTTAATGCCAGCAAGTTAAATAATTACGAATAAAAAATGTATACACAACCGACGTTTCGGGTCCAGACCCTTTCTCAAGGCAAGGCAACAATAAAATGACAGTGTCTAAACTGGCTCGTTAGGCTCGTTATATTAATCGCGATTCCACCGCGCTTGTTTCAACAGGATCACTTAAGCAGCGAAGAAATTCAACATAAAAATCATCAATCAAACCGTTGACAAGACAGGTCTTACTGTGTTCAGACAAAGCACTTAGATCATTTTTATTGCGAATACTGAGACTGTGTTCGTTGTATCTAATGTAGAATGGTCTAGCAGTTTTACCTATATATTTATCACCACACTTTCTACAAGAGAATTGATAAACAACACACAATGTCTCACAGTTATGATTTTGGGATAGCTTGATGCACATTCTACAATCATTGTATTTACTTTTGCAATTTTTCTTCAAAATATTACGCAGTTTTTTGTTGCCCGTACTGACGAGACGGACATTCAACCTATGTTTTCTTATTTGGTAATTAATTTTCCGATTAAGACTGTCGCTTATAAATGGTAACTTCAAAATGCTTTTTTATCATCGTTGATTTTACTAGTTTTATTTTTTTTTTGGGTATTTCTATCAGACACACTCAAATCCTTATTAGTGTATCCATTAAATTTTAAATTTTCTCTAGATTTTTTCCGATTCCATTTTAATGTTATCAGAGAGCGTTGAACTACACCGATGACGTGTGTCTATTATGCTCTGCGTTACAAAATTAGTTTTGACGGAGCTCGGTAGCCAACTATCTTTTTTCAAAGCATTGCCAGACGATATATATGTCTTTTACATATTTTTTGTGCATGATTTTCCTATTCTCTAACCAAATACATGAATCTGAAAAATTCAGTGACCTATCTTCGGGGTTTTCAATGGCGAATTTTGTGTTGTCATCAATCGAATTGAATGTCTCTAATATGAAGTCACAGTATTCTTTGTTTCTTTGCAACGGACCGATGATGCAGTCATCAATGTATCTTTTATAAATCAAGTTATTTAACTGTTGGCGTGAATTTTTAATAGACATTGCCTTTTCTTCTATATAACCCATGAATATGATCGAAAATGGGGGTGCATAATGAGAACCCATCGGACATCCTTTCTATTTGTAAATAATTTTTATTGTTATATTCAATCTCATAGTTGTAGGAGACGAATTTAATCATGCTGATGAACTGATCTGGAGTAATTCCGAAAGTATCAATATCAGTCCAATGATTTTTAGCGAAATCAGAAATCACGCAAATAGCTCTATCAATTGGAACGCTGGGGTAAAGGTTCACAACATCTAAAGAAATAAATGTGGAATTTTCGGCTATGTCATTAGAGTTTAATTTCTCGAAGTCATATTCATTAGTTGCAAAGAGTTTGATAGATGTGCTGGTACGTAATTAATCAATTGATTTAATATTCTACCGCAAAACCAATCGATTTTGTTTCCTGGTGTATTCACAACCGAAGCTATAGGCCTCAAGGGAAAATAATTTTTATCATTTTTGTCTTTATGATCTATGTATAGAAAGAAGCTGGTGAAGTGCTTGATACCAACATGCGCTGCATGTTGGAACTACTCATTTTCCTTTTTAGAACGTTATTAACTAATTGGTTTGCTTGTTTTTCTAGAGATTTGTGCTTACTTTTATCAATGCGTTTATAGATAGCTTCATCTTTCATCCATTTTCATCCACATTAGTCAAATTAGCAAGGGCTAACCTTAGGCGAAACACAATTAATAATGAATTAAATCACAAATCGAACTGTTCAGTAAGTAAAACCAATGTGAAAAATAAGAATAAAACACAAATGTAAATGTTGAAAATATTCAAATGGTAGGTAATGAAAAAAAAGACTGTCTAAATATAAGTAGAGTGAGAAAAAAATTGATAACTTACTCGAGAACTCCTGCCTGTCTGCCACACTGTGTGTTGGGCAGTGTAGTAATTGCGGAATTTGCTCATATTGACAAAACTTAATCTGCAGGTCTGGTCGCTCAGATGCTTGTATGTGTCAATTGCGTCAGATTGAAATTAAATGCTTTGATTGAGGAGAGGATGAAGTAGAAGATAACGATAAGTGAAAAGAATTTGATCCCTCAAAAGGACCCATGCGGTGTTCCCTACAGGTTAAAGGAAATAACAACTACAACAGATTACCTAATTGAAAAAATGTGCAATTGAGGTCATCAGCAGGAACTTGGGTTCACTCTCGGACAACTCAACTCGTACACTCAACTTGACTGGAAGTACTCAGTTGTACTCAGTACTCTTGGCTTGGAAGTACTCAACTTGGACACTCTCGGTTCTATTGACAATATCATTGTCATGAGTTACACAAAGCCGGTTACTTTTGTCTGTGGCGACTACAGATAATTCGTTTTGTTTTAAAAAGCGCGTACATTTTTTTTTGTTTGTGAAATTTCCTAAATGATTTACTTTGCTCACAAAATTCGGCCTCCTGACTAATGGCATTAATAACCTAACCTCTTTTTTGAAAAGAGCAAGATTTATCTCTTCGTCGTTAGGCATCGTTTTTTGGCATTTTAATTCCAATTTTATGGAATGGAATATTGATACTAGTAGTGTTACTGTGTGTATTTGAAGCGTCAGCGAAGATTAAAAGTTAGTTTGTCTAATGCAAGCTCAACATCATCCATGAAGTTGTCATTTAAGAGAGGTGGAATGCGAAAATTTGGAACTTAATGAGATCACTTAGATATATAGGTAGAAAAATATCATATAAGTGCTTTGTCTGAACACAGTAAGACCTGCCTTGTTAACGGTTCGACTGATGATTTTGATGTTGAATTTCTTCGCTGCTTAAATGATCCTGTTGAAACAAGCGTGGTGGAATCGCGATTAATCAATAAGTGCCATCCTAAAATGAACAGACGTCATGAGACAACCGGAGCTATACTGCGTATCTAACGAGCCAGTTTAGACACTGTCATTTTATTGCCGGCGTGCCTTGAGAAGGGGTCTGGACCCGAAACGTCGGCTGTGTATACATTTTTTATTCGTCATTATTTAACGCATTATTGATTAAAAAGTTCTTTGTCTTGTGGCTGCATTAATGGCTATCATGTGATGTCATCGTGCTCTGTGGGTGCGTGCGCATTGCACATTTAGTCTATCAATAGAATTCGTCTTGTTCAGAAGTTCGCTCTTACAATTCAGACCGAATTTAAAACAATACTCGATATTGATAAATAACCTATGTAGACTAAACAAGAACAGGCTGCCGTTCAGCACTTTACATCGACCGGGAGAAGCCGCTGGACGTCGAAGGCCCTGTCAGATTTTAATGAGTCTTGCCGCTTCTTTGGCCAATGAATATTAATGAAGAGATTTCATAACTTTATAAAGCAATAACACGCTTTACGCTCAACGTTTATAGAGCTTTTTCCTCATTCAAGGTCGACAGTGCAACCACAAATATATACACATAACTGATTGCAAAATACTTGAAGCACAGGAGTATGACTAACTATTGTAAAGTCTTGGATATCCACGGACAAAAAATGCAAAATCACAAGAGCTTCGGTTCATGATCCCGCGTCAGTAAATATTTTACAAGAACCTGGGCTATCAACCATAAATCACTTCAGTGGCTTTTGTAAGACTCTGACAAGATGGCTAAATTCCATCCAATCCGCGTTCTGCAAAATACATCATAAATATTTATTCTTGTCAAGAATGGCATGGCATCAAAAAAGTCTGCATATTAGAGAAACTCCGGGTCCGCAAATACATTGTAGCTTTGATCGGCATCAATTGCTAAGTCTGAACAGTGTCACGTGACCAGATTAGGTGGTATTCTGATGGATAAAGCAATCTTTAGTTATTGACTAGATTCACGGTTTTGCCTCTTCACGTCAGGCAATAAATTAGCAACAGTTCTTGTTTTGACGACAAATGAATTGGCTTAAATTGGCGAAACAGTTTTGAACCGCCAACGACCTTTATTGATGAAGAAATTGAGAAGAAAAGGATTTAAGGTCAATAAATAATTGCTAAAATTACCAAACTTTTGTGTGTCCTTTCAGCAGGGATTGGGCAACCGACGGCTACAACAGTGGCCTATATAACACAAAAAATTAATAATTAGATATTTGAACTAAAATGTGCATAAATGCTTGGGTTCATTGATGTCATTGACTCCTTCATGTCGAAAAATGGACTTTCTCATCCCAAAACGACCAAAACCTGCCTTTTTCTAACTCTGGCGTTTTCCTGCCATTTTTCTCTCTAAACCCAGGAAACTAGGGCCAAACTGAGCTTTCCACTGCATTTTTCGCACTCTTAGCTTTCAAATGAGCTATCACACGACTTTCTCTGATCTCTAGAACCAAAGTTGGAAGACTCGTTCCAGAGGGGGGAGAGGTCAGAACTTTTTCTCTCCGATTGAGCTGGAATCACGTTGCTAGACCCAAAATTGGCCAAAACGTCCGAATTTTCCCTCCGTTTTCCCATCCGAGCACTCCTTCATGTCGAAAAATGGACTTTCTCATCCCAAGACGACCAAAACCTGACTTTTCTAACCCTGGCGTTTTCCTGCCATTTTCCTCCCTAAACCCAGGAAAATAGGACCAAACTGAGCTTTCCACTGCATTTTTCTCACTCTTAGCTTTCAAATGAGCTATCACACGACTTTCTACGATCTCTAGAACCAAAGTTGGAAGTCTCGTTCCAGAGGGGGGGGATGAGTCAGCATGATGACTCAGCAGCGATGACTCATCACTGCACTGCACCGCGCTTCCGTCTGCAACGGGATGACTACTCTCAATTGTCGTGGAATGATGGAAATGAAGCACCTAAATTTCATCATATCATTCAATTGAAAAAGTCTGATCTCTACAATGTGTATTTCATAAGTAAGGGAAAAGAATGTTGTCAGAGAGACCTCCTTTGCAACTGCGCATTGCTGATTATACGTCAGATACTCTGACTTTTGAAGAAATTGAAGATTTGCAATTGTCATGGAATGAAGTTTTGGGTTTCCTATAGTTAACTTTACTTTTTTCCACAATATCATTACTCCATGAGCATTTGAAGTGATTGCAGGACAACTGATGTTATCAGCTTTTTGCATTAATATACAGCTTCTCGATTCTATAGGGCTACCTAGGCTTTTGTTTGTAGGTCAACAAAATTTTCAAAAACATAAAAATTGTGTTATTTCACTCTTTGAAAAATACTGGTCTCTATAAAACTTACCCTATTAATATAGGCAACAAATGATGCACCAGAGTCATTCTTTAGAACCGCATATTGTTCATTATTTGTCAGGCACCTGAACTTTTGAAGAAATTGAAGATTTTCAATTGTCATGGAATGACGTATTGGATTTCCTAAAATTAGCTTAACTTTTTATCACGAATTCTCTATACAACAAGAATATTGAAATGACTACACGGTAGATGATGTTATATCAGCTCAGCGTTTGCATTGATGCATGCATCATCTGGATTCTCTACGAGTAGGCTTACTACATGATCTGTTTGCAGGTAGGACTATAACCATGCATGAAGCTAAAATGAATGAGGTTAGAATCGAAGTCAAACTGTGCATCCAAGCAAAATAATATACATTAAAACTATAAACTATTTTACCCATCTTAGATATGATTCCTCATCAGAAGAATAGAAGATTGAATCAATTTATGTACGTACTATTCAGACGCAACAACAAACGATAGGCCTACTAAATTAGGTGTTTTCATAATATTCGTTGCTGAAGAAACAGCGCATTCTCTTTGGTGCTTAATGTTGAAGAGTATGCCAACTCGGGAGATTCGTTTAACTAATGAATGCATTTTCTAAGTGAAGTAGAATTGGATATCTTCTTCCAGGTGTTAATCAAATCTCCAAGGAATGCAAGTAGGCTACTAGGCCCACAGCTGTGGTAAAATTATCTATTTCTCACGCCTGATTGAAGCAATCACACTTTCGTGACGGAATAGCGCACAAATTTGAAATTTTGTGGATGTATGCCGAGGACTCGTACATGGTTCTCTCTTCTGTACATGGTTCTCGTACATGTTTCTTTAATTCTGTACCTCCTAAGCTGCCTATGTGCTTCAATATTTTACTGGCTCATGCGTATATACATCTAGACTCTTAGCTGCTACATAAAGGCTTACTCTCTTCTTTATAATAACGTGGGCCCTTTCTTCGATCATCTTAGTTTTCATTTGATCCATCTTCTTCCAATTTCAGTCAAACATGTTGAACCGCGTTTGTGGTAACGAGGTTATAACGAGTTTAGAGTATGGCCTATAAGGTTGAATGGTCAGTTTATAATTGAGTGAATGAAGTTGAGTCAGAAAATGTCGAACGCATGGGATCACAGAGTAAGTATATTGGGTTTACTACCAACTCATCATACTCTCCCCAATGTGTATACAGTTTCGATTTCATTAAATGAACTCGAGTTGAGGCCCAATACCACTTGTGAGATATGCAAATTTCTGCACTGCAAGAGAAATGTACCTGAATTTGACTGATTATGATAGCAATACAGAATAAAGAATAGAAATTTGCAAATCCTTCATGTCATGACAACCTTGAAGAGGCAATGTGGTTTGTTAGATTAGCATCTATATGGGTTGCCATTGCTCTAAATCTCAGCCTTATTTTCATAAAATTATTTTCTTCAGCGTGATCATATCACAAGCTACCTGCCACTGATCACATCATAAGCAACTTTAAAAGATGTGCGCACGGGTCCACATTACTATTCAGATTCAAGAGATGAAACATAGATTTAGTGAATCACAAAATCACATCGATGAAAATTGATTTCAAACAAGAAGGCACATTGACATCTCAAGTGTTAGATGAAGACTTGCATCACAATGTAGTTCATGAAATTTACATGAATTTATGTTTCACTAAATTAATGTTATATTTCTTGAATCTGAATGGTGATGTGGACCCAATCACATCTTTCAAAGTTGATTGAAATCATTGTTTTTGTTTCTGCAATTTGCTCTACCAGTGGCAGGTTGTTTATGACATGATAGCGCAAGAGCAGGTCATCGAGTTGCTAATTTAACAAACATTGCCTCTCCAAGGCTGCATGACACGAACGATCTTTAGAATAATATCATTTCCTCTGCATTACTCAATTCCGCTGTAATTTCTACAAAACTGCACAAATGTGCACATCTCACATTTGAAAACAATTCCGACTATATCCCTCTTGAGTTCATGTAATAAAATCGAAAGTGTATACACATTGGGGATTTAATAAATGCGGAGTTACCACTCTACCTAATATACTTACTCTATGCTGCTGACAAAAAATGAATTGATATTGAAAGATTGTTCTGTTTCCAGCTGATTTCTCGTAGTGAATTTGAGCAATTAAAGTTTTTCTTCATGCCGTGGAGAACAACGATCTTTGTTTGACTGATAGGCGGGCCAAGCTACGTCCTTTGATTGATCTCGTCAATGAAAATCTGAAACAGCTCGGTGCAAACTCCAAATATATTTCCATCGACGTGCAGATCGTTCCTTATTTCGGCTACCACAAATGTAAACTGCATCATGAAGAGACACCCATGCGATTTGGACTTCAAAGCTGGGTATTGGCGGCGGATGATAGCACGCCAATACATTTTTTCCGCATGGTTGAGAAGGTGGAAACACAGTATCCGATGCTCTCCTTGGGACTCATGTTGTAAGAAACTGTGCGCAGCATATTTTCAACTCAAAAGACCATGTTCGCTTCCTGTGTTAGAAAAATTGAAAAGTAAATCCAGAAAAACAACAGGAATTCCGCGAAATAATCGCATCCAAATCCTTCATTTCCGAGTGTAGAGGAAATAGAAAAAAGAGCGTGGAAATTTCAAGGTACATTCAAGAAAATATCTTCATTTGGTACAATCCAATGACAATCAAGTATCAGTGACGATTGCATGCAATTATGCGAAGTGCATGCCAAAATTGCAGGCAGACAGAAGAGTTAAAAAAAGTCAAGCTGGAAAAATTGGTATCAATCAGTCCAGGAGAACTAGGTTTTAACCCGGACAAAATTCATGGCACCCTGAAAATTGGCATACATGTAGTTTAGATTCTGCTTATTAACATATCAAAAGTCACCGTAAATCCGTCCTGTGCTCTCTGAGTAACAGCCTCCCAAAGATGCCATACTGCATGAGGTTTCCGAGGTCTATTTTGATGATATCTGATTTCCTATTGGTGCGTTCGTAAATCAGCTGACGCTCTCAACCAATGAGCGTGCTGCTGGCAGTGAGTGGAAACTTGACTTGCAAAATATTTATGATCAAACGTTTTTTAGAGTGTTTATCATAGCCTATTTCATTCAATCTAACATCTAATGGATTGGTTAGCTATCATCAAGATAAGTCGTGGAAAATGAAGTTATTGTGACAGTGCATTAACCGTCCATCGGTCATTTAGAGAAAAAGTATATCAACAATACTTTTCAGAACTATGTTAGATCAGGGTCGCTTCACAACTTCTAGTCACAATCAATACTCAACTACATCTTCATCGAATGCCAGGGGCGCCGGCAGGCGGACGCACAGACGCATGTGCGTCCAGCCCATTCCGGTACAAACCATCCTCATCGCTGTGTGAAATCTTTGTGTAAACCATTGAAGAAGACACCTGTGGTTTAAAGG
Organism: Prostheceraeus crozeri; assembly: GCA_907163375.1. Classification (NCBI taxonomy): domain Eukaryota; kingdom Metazoa; phylum Platyhelminthes; order Polycladida; family Euryleptidae; genus Prostheceraeus; species Prostheceraeus crozeri. The sequence continues at coordinate 320,436 of CAJQUW010003941.1, forward strand.
TGAAGTCGATCGGGCAAATAGTTCGGGCAAATTTCGCTGCCAATTTCAGCTCAGTGAAGTGTCCTTCCCCACAATACTCTAGTTGTCTATGGATGATAGGTTGCGCGCGCTTCGCTTTTTGACAGGCTGACACAGTGACACGCTGTTTGCTTGATATAACTTCCCTGAGTACTCTTAACAAGCGCGCGTCCATCTATTGATTGCTACTAAATTGTCCAAGGACTGTCTAAGCAGGCCAACTGTGTACATCATTTCAGGGTTTGACTGTTCACATCAGTTTATGTACTGGTAGTAGCGCAAACAAATAGAATCGTGCGTCCAGATTTTTTTTTACCCTGCCGGCGCCCCTGTCGAATGCTCTATGTGTCTATGGGACTTGATGACTTGAAATCACATTTCTGTCTCTCTTTGACGGTGTTTCTTTAAAGAAGGGAGCTAGAAATAAAAAAATCATCGTTGTCAAATAGATACATTCAAATTATAAAAGTGTAGGAAGGAACTTCCTTAGAAAACTAATTTCTTTATTAATCGATGTTGTATGATCCACACTGTTGTTTGGCAAACCAACCAGCTGTCATGACATCATGGAGATATATACTCATATAGGCTACGTTGGTTGATAATAGTTACAGATGTAACGCTGTCATCGTATTTGATGAATATCCCAAGACATCAATCACAGGAAATGTCGACGAACAACGTGTGGGATTGCTCCTGACATAATATTTCGTGAAGACATGCATGTTGTTTCACCACATATCAATTTCTCGGAAGCGCAAAAAAAGACCAGGTTGATCGAATATCTAAAGGCAAAATTTTTGAAGGCTGACATTGCCTACATAGCAATGCAAGCCATAGCTGACAGCCTGATTCCGATCGCATTAGTGTCTATTCTGTATGTTAAGGATGTGATAATCATTTAATAGCTGCGCTTGTGGGATTCGGTACTGAGCTATTATAGCCAACTATTAATTTGTTATATTTTGCATATTCAATATCTTTCTGTATTCGTCGCAAAAGACGATGCAATATTCCATTGTCCTTGTTTGTAGCTGGTAAGTGATTCACTCATAGCTTTGAGGCAAAATGAACAATATCACGATCGGGATCAGCTGCAGCTTGCATGAATATATAGGCAATTATTAACCGTAAAAATTTTGGCATGTTCCGATATATTCATTAAATACCAAGGTCGCGCTACATCCACAGCTACTAATACTAGCCCCTGAAAACGAAGTAATCTAGCCTTCACGCGAATAGGACTAGATGTACCTTAATTCATTAACTCATGCACTAAATTTTGTAGCGATCGGTTGAGTTTTCGGTTTCTAAAATAGACTTCAGTATTTGTGACCAAATAATCTTGAGTCTAGGTAGTCTCTCAGATTGGTATGCCTGCTAAACTTGTGCTATTAAACATTCATGAAAAACATTTCTTTTTTCAAGGAGAGATTTTGAAACAATTTGAATCAAACAATCATCTTCATAATTATGGAATGATGAATTTAAAATCAATCGACTTAATGATTTCAGATCATTAAGTCCCATAGACACATGGAGCATTCGATGAGGATGTAGTTGAGTATTGATTGTGACTAGAAGTTGTGAAGCGACCCTGATCTAACATAGTTCTGAAAAGCATTGTTGATATACTTTTTCTCTAAATGACGGATGGACGGTTAATGCACTGTCACATTAACTTCATTTTCCACGACTTATCTTGATGATAGCTAACCAATCCATTAGATGTTAGATTGAATGAAATAGCCTATGATAAACACTCTAAAAAACGTTTGATCATAAATATTTTGCAAGTCAAGTTTCCACTCACTGCCAGCAGCGCGCTCATTGGTTGAAAGCGTCAGCTGATTTACGAACGCACCAATAGGGAATCAGATATCATCAAAATAGACCTCGGAAACCTCATGCAGAATGGCATCTTTGGGAGGCTGTTACTCAGAGAGCACATGACGGATTTACGGTGACTTTTGATATGTTAATAAGCAGAATCTAAACTACATGTATGCCAATTTTCAGGGTGCCATGAATTTTGTCCGGGTTATTCATATTTCGTTCCTAAATTTTCGGTCTACAGCCGTCTATCATTGACACAATCACCGCATGGGCGGTGTTGTTTTGCTGGATGGCTATTTGTCTATTCATGGACCTTTCAATGGAGGTAGAAATGGTATTAGGCGCGATGGATTAGCTGCATTCGCATGTTACAAGAAGCGGCGTTCAAAACATACGTACCACTAGGTCATCCAATCAGTCAACTTGATTTCATGAGAATGATTGTTAATGAAACTGCAATATATTGCCGTTGAACGCCCCAAACAGAGCAGCAAAACGGAGACTGTGTCCTGTTTTACCTAGATTCTGTGACATAAATGCCCATATACCAGGTCCGATTGTGCCAGTTTATAGGGAATTCACTTGAATTTAGCATTGAAACTAGGGTTTGTGAAGTACTTTTAATTTCTACGTTTTTACATAATCCAAATGTATGACAAGTTATACCAAAATCGGAATGATAAACAATTAACCTGATACTAATGTGCGTGCCCAGTGTTCCCATTGGGAACAGGATCGTATATCTATGTTATTCTAGCAAAAGTGGAAAACAAAGACCATAGTTCGACTTCTGTGCACTATTGAGTGATAACAAAAGAAAACTACAGCAAAAATAATTTGGGCGTAGATGGGTTAATTAAGATGCCTGTTAGCAAATGCTCATTCCTTTTGCTATCTAACAAGTTTCATGCTACTTATATAGTGGTTTCACGGAAGTACTATAGAAGCGCAGGAATAATTTGCAAAGGACTTAAGGACTTTTAGGACTTCAAAAATTGCTTATGCTTAAATAATTTTTTGGACCGCAGAGACGTAATCTCCGCAATAAACTGAATCTTTTCATACAAAAATTTTCATTGTATACAGATAGTTTTTTGAGTCGACATTCTACCAATGTATACTTACTCTATGCATGGGGTATTTCTTTCTACGCACACACCTGACACATCAGTCGTCTGTCATTTGAGATTTTGAGTTTCACGCTGGCTTGACTTAGGGCTGAACGTGCTACTTGTAATGCCACACAATGATGCGTCATTCCGCGACATTATTTACTGTCGTGGAATGACGATTTTGATTTTCCTTTAGGTGACAAATGCGTCAGCGAGCTGGTCTACGAACATGGTATATGGCATCACACATGTTTGAAGTAATTAGGTATGTAATATGAAGCAATATAAGGCATGCGGCTCTCACCTCATCTCTACTAGACTATATAAAGACGTAGCCCACGCGCTGAGTTTAACCTTGAATCACCTATTTAATGCATGTGGAAAAGTAAATTATTTTCGAATTCTGTGGAAGTATGCACATATTACTCCTGTGCCGAAGATTTCGAAACCCTCAACAAATGACTTGAGACCGATTTCTCTCCTACCGATCCCTAGTAAGATCTATGAGAGGCTATTGATGACGAAATATTGGAAACAACTTAAACGAGTGGCCGGTTCATTTCTGCAAGATAGCATAACAAAGTTACTTGACTTGAGGAAGTTTTTGGTGTCCAAATATTTACCTACGACCTCACAAATGCTTTCGACAAAATCGATCATGACATTATCTTACAACGTGTAATTGATTGCAAATTACCGGAAAATTTTGTTAAGTTAATGGCTTCGTATCTCACAGATAGAAAGCAAAGTGTAAGAATTGATTTTGAAGTAAGCGACCCGGTTGTAATGACCTCTGGGGAATCTCAGAGATAAGTACTTGGCGCACTTTTGTTCAATGTAGCCACTGGAAGCCTGAAACCTGTAAAAAAAAGTTTGTTCACGATATCACCATATGTACGCCTATTTTTAGAAATTCAAGCAACAATCATATACGCCAATCACCCCTTTGTAATCCGGTCTGTGTTCCAGGAATCAATTTTGTGACAGAACATAAGATCCTCGGGATTGTGTGGAGTGATGATTTAAAATGGCATAAACATTTTAGGTATGTTGAGAAATTGTTCGTACAGCGTCTCCATAGTCTTAGAGTACTGAAGTGTTTCATAAGTAAAGAAGATCTTATTTGCGTCTATAACTCCCTGCTGAGATCCCTCCTTGAATATTGTTCCCCACTTTTTGTTTCAATCCCTGTGTATTTATCCAAGAAGCTAGAAAAATTACAACGCCGAGCTCATCAGATAATTTGTGGATTTGACTTTGAATGTGACTGCTTACCATCTTTGTCTTCAAGACGACTTGAAATTTCAATTAAATTTTTCAGAAAGTGTGCTTCTCCAGATCATATCTTGCATGGTATAACATTGCCAACCAGCAAACGATCAGGTCGAACAGTTTTTGATTCATACAAAACCAAACGCCGATGTGATGCCTTCATTGTGTTTATGTCATTATATTTAAATGGGTAGATTGATTTGTCAAGCTGATTTCTAATATGATTTGATTGTACGTGTGTGAAGTTAGCGGAACCACTCAGCGGAACCATTTTTTATTATAGCTTAATTCTATTCGAAACAGCTGCTAGTTCATCAATTTCAGTCTCCTGATTACGAATCTGAGCTCAGATTTCACAAATTCACAGTCGCTTTTGAGAAATTCAAGTTTAAAGATAAAAGTGGTCCCGCTGTGAAGTTAGCGGAACCATCCAGCAGAACCAATTGCTTAGTCTCGCTGATTGACGCAGTAAATCAATTTCTTTTGGTCACTACCCGATCAATTTTGTTGTGCTGATCACGAATATGTGCCTCATCTTTCAAAACAATGCGGATTTCACCCGGAAATCTGAATTTCACTTTTTCTGCAAGCTGATTGTGAAGTTAGCGGAACCATTTTTTAATACAAAGAATTTCTCAGCAAAATCCATCCTCTCCAACTAATTTGAAGCTCCTAATCACAAATCTGTAATCAGATTTGCAAAACTCGCCCGCATTGCAAAGATATTCCTCTATCTGGGTCCGCTGTGAAGTGCCCGGAACCACCTACTGGCATTAAAATTTCAAATTCTAATTTTTGCACGGAATCACTGCAATAGACATACCAAGGCAATGGAATTGCTTCACTGATCAAGGTTTGCCGTCCGATTTCACGGGAGAATAAGTACTTGCCGAGAAAAATGGATTTTACGGCTTTCATGGACTTTTCTGCAAGCTGATTGTGAAGTTAGCGGAACCATTTTTCAATACAAAGAATTTCTCAGCAAAATCCATCCTCTCCAACTAATTTGAAGCTCCTAATCACAAATCTGTAATCAGATTTGCAAAACTCGCCCGCATTGCAAAGATATTCCTCTATCTGGGTCCGCTGTGAAGTGCCCGGAACCACCTACTGGCATTAAAATTTCAAATTCTAATTTTTGCACAGAATCACTGCAATAGACATACCAAGAGAATGGAATTGCTTCACTGATCACGGTTTGCCGTCCGATTTCACGGGAGAATAAGTACTTGCCGAAAAAAATTGATTTTACAGTTTTCAAGGATTTCATCGGAATCTCAGAAAAAATCCAACCCTCTCCAGATCAGCCGAACCATCATTTATTACAGCACAATTCTATTGCACCATCACAATGTGTAATTACCTCTTGTGCGCTTTCCTTCTCGGTGCATGCTGTTGTGCCTCTGAAGTCATTAGATGTTTGAAGAAGACGGTTTACAAGTGTTCGTCCATTGGAACGCTGGTATCGCTAATTTCTCCATGTTTGTTGTTTGTAATTACGAGGTTAGTTAAAGAAAAACTTTCATGTTGTCCTAAAAAGGATTCAGAATCGCTTCATTGTTGAAAGATTGCAATGCTTTGTAGCTATTGTGCATATTAATTCATTTCGTATCAAAAAACATAAAGTCTTAGTAGGATAACATTTTTCGGTTCCATGCTGTCAAATCTCTGCAGCGGATTGGTAATTCATTAGTTGCATAATATCCTGAGGTGATAAAAGATAAGAAACTTGCTAATAAGTGCGATTCTTGCATAATGAAAAAATCACGTGTGTGAAGTTGGCGCAACCACTCAGCGCAACCATTTTTGTTTTTACTGCGCCACTCCCAAAAATCACATAAACCACACAATTCGAGGTCGCTGATTATGTGCCACTACTCGGTTTCACGAAATTCAGCCTCCTTTGGCCAGAAAACGCAATTCAAATTTCAAATTGGTTGCGCTGTGAAGTTGGCGCAACCAATTTTTCTGACTTTCATAAATTTAGCGCATCAAGCAACAAAACTCATAACAAACTATGAAATATCCATGCCTAATTATGTGCCACGCAAAAAATTAATAAAAATGATCGATCTTCATGGAAAAATCAAGTTTCAAAATTTTATTTCACCGAAGTGTGAAGTTGGCGCAACCAAATTTGAAATCAAAATTACTCAGCACTCAGGCAGTTATGCTTCACATAAATAGTACCAGCGGATGTGCCAGGTCAATATTCATCAGAATCAATCAAACAAAAGCTGATGTGAGCTTCGAGTGTGCCACTCCTGAAATGCATGTTTCTAGTACAATTTGGGGTCGCTGATTATGTGCCACGCATCAGTTTTACTGAATTCGGCTTCCTTCACTCGGAAAACTCGATTCAAAGTTCAACTACATCACACAATAATTCCAGCGCAACCACTTTTCAAGTTGAAATTACTCTGCTCAAACGCCGTTTCACATCAAATAAATAGCACCATCGTGTGTGCCAGGTCAATATTCATCAGAATCAACCAAACACTCGAAATGAAAAATGGTTGCGCGGGTTGTGCAATATTATATTTTGAGCTATGTCATGTGATTTGATGTTTAATGTTTTCTTTTAGAGCGGGTGAAAGACTGCTTTTGTTTGATTGATTCTGATGAATGTTGACCTGGCACATCCGTTGGTACTATTTATGTGAAGCATAACTGCCTGTGTGCTGAGTAATTTTGATTTCAAATTTGGTTGCGCCAACTTCACACTTCGGTGAAATAAAATTTTGAAACTTGATTTTTCCATGAAGATCGATCATTTTTATTAATTTTTTGCGTGGCACATAATTAGGCATGGATATTTCATAGTTTGTTATGAGTTTTGTTGCTTGATGCGCTAAATTTATGAAAGTCAGAAAAATTGGTTGCGCTAACTTCACAGCGCAACCAATTTGAAATTTGAATTGCGTTTTCTGGCCAAAGGAGGCTGAATTTCGTGAAACCAAGTAGTGGCACATAATCAGCGACCTCGAATTGTGTGGTTTATGTGATTTTTGGGAGTGGCGCAGTAAAAACAAAAATGGTTGCGCTGAGTGGTTGCGCCAACTTCACACACGTGATTTTTTCATTATGCAAGAATCGCACTTATTAGCAAGTTTCTTATCTTTTATCACCTCAGGATATTATGCAACTAATGAATTACCAATCCGCTGCAGAGATTTGACAGCATGGAACCGAAAAATGTTATCCTACTAAGACTTTATGTTTTTTGATACGAAATGAATTAATATGCACAATAGCTACAAAGCATTGCAATCTTTCAACAATGAAGCGATTCTGAATCCTTTTTAGGACAACATGAAAGTTTTTCTTTAACTAACCTCGTAATTACAAACAACAAACATGGAGAAATTAGCGATACCAGCGTTCCAATGGACGAACACTTGTAAACCGTCTTCTTCAAACATCTAATGACTTCAGAGGCACAACAGCATGCACCGAGAAGGAAAGCGCACAAGAGGTAATTACACATTGTGATGGTGCAATAGAATTGTGCTGTAATAAATGATGGTTCGGCTGATCTGGAGAGGGTTGGATTTTTTCTGAGATTCCGATGAAATCCTTGAAAACTGTAAAATCAATTTTTTTCGGCAAGTACTTATTCTCCCGTGAAATCGGACGGCAAACCGTGATCAGTGAAGCAATTCCATTCTCTTGGTATGTCTATTGCAGTGATTCTGTGCAAAAATTAGAATTTGAAATTTTAATGCCAGTAGGTGGTTCCGGGCACTTCACAGCGGACCCAGATAGAGGAATATCTTTGCAATGCGGGCGAGTTTTGCAAATCTGATTACAGATTTGTGATTAGGAGCTTCAAATTAGTTGGAGAGGATGGATTTCGCTGAGAAATTCTTTGTATTAAAAAATGGTTCCGCTAACTTCACAATCAGCTTGCAGAAAAAGTGAAATTCAGATTTCCGGGTGAAATCCGCATTGTTTTGAAAGATGAGGCACATATTCGTGATCAGCACAACAAAATTGATCGGGTAGTGACCAAAAGAAATTGATTTACTGCGTCAATCAGCGAGACTAAGCAATTGGTTCTGCTGGATGGTTCCGCTAACTTCACAGCGGTACCACTTTTATCTTTAAACTTGAATTTCTCAAAAGCGACTGTGAATTTGTGAAATCTGAGCTCAGATTCGTAATCAGGAGACTGAAATTGACGAACTAGCAGCTGTTTCGAATAGAATTTAGCTATAATAAAAAATGGTTCCGCTGAGTGGTTCCGCTAACTTCACACACGTTTTGATTGTACAATTTGACTTATGGCTTATGTTGTCATTTGATTTCTATTTATGGAAATTGAAAAATTTATTCTAATTTCTATTCTATTCTAACTGCTTTGATTATGACCGATGCAATACTAGAAAATAGTTAAATAATATTCGACGAAGCTTTCAGTAGGCACTTTAATAAAATCAAGCTGACTTTTATCATATTTTTTCAATTTCGCAGATAACTTGATGGTATTCTTGAAACATAATTGGCTTTGATTTGTTCAGATGAATGCATGCGAAAATTTGATATTTTTTAACTTAAAAAAACTGGCCTGCTGCAAAAAGTCTGAAAGTCGGTGTTACCGGATACTTTTTGAAAAGTACTTTTTGAACGTCTGAATTTTGCCACTTTTTGCAAGTATTTTGTACAACTTGTAGCAAAAAGCAACACTTTTCAATGTGAGCACTGTTTTTATGAATAAAGGTCTCTGAATCATGTCATGACCATCTGTTATACCATGCATCACACGAATACAATATTGGGAAGTCAAGTGTCATGTAAATACTGCTTATCAAAAAATTCAGTAGTATTGTCATTTTAAAGTACCGGCAGTAGCTTTTGTGTCCATTCCAAATCATCAAAACTTCTTTGGGATCTGAAAGTCGTCATATTTAGTTATAGCCACATTTGTAGCTACATAGGTTAGACGTAATGATGCACTTGATATTCAAAGATTCATTGGAATGACTACACTGTAAATCGCTGGATACGAAAATTACATACAAACATATACCAAAATACAATTTGAAACTAACATCGGATACGAGATTCTGGTATGTCTACAGAGATCCGGTATGTTTTTCATACCACATCTCACTTACTTTAGTATGTGATTGGTATGTAGCGATACGAACTATTCCATCTGTGATTGGCTGTTTTACACTGAAATACGAATTGTTGGTATGTTTTATATACGAGACCCGATGGAAATTCATCCTTATTCGTATGCCTCTGGTATCCATTTGGTATCTGTAGCTTTAAGTTACATAGCAAAAAATGTATGTATTACATACTACTGTCAAATAACTTTTTCCGGTAATACATGTGGTGAATATTTTTTGTTTGATAGAGTGTATTGTGAATTTTATGCTCCACGAATATGTCGTCGATGCCACTTGTCTGGCAACATTAACAGGACGTTTATTTAACTCTACTTTATGACCCAAGTTGATAAATATCATTTCATTTAAACGATATCTTTAGTGAAGTCATGTTGACTTATATATCTCAAACATAACTATTTTTGCGTCCATGATTTATAATGTCTTTTTATTTCGGATTGATAATATGCTTAATTTCAAAATTACATAATGCATAATTGTTAAAGGTTGAAATCTTATTGATTATTCATGAAATACCTTAGACTTGCGTGTATTAAAATCGAATTCAGCATTGTAAGTTTGACTCTTGAATGTCATTATCGCACTACTTACAGAACAGTAGTAACATTAGTGTGATCTTTATTGACAAAAGGCCTGAAATCAACATTCTTTGGACATGATTTATGCTTTCTTTTAACATTGTGCTTGAGAAGTTAGCTGCTTTGGTTTCCGAAAAGATCTCTGAGGGAGACATCAAAGGAGCTGTTAGAATTGCCTCTTCAGATGAAACTATGGCACCGTTCAATGATGCGACAACTGAAAAATTAAAAGCAAAACATTTACCAGCAACTGAACGTGAGCATGATATAATAACTGAGTCTGATGATGCGTCTGAATGCATGCCCTTATTGATGACCGTGGAGATTGTGAAAAGTGCAATACAAAAATTTCCGAATGGTTCTTCCGGAGGTCCGGACGGTTTTCGACCCCAACACCTGAAGGATCTTACTTCCAGTTGGCTTGGTAAACATTCATCCAGATTGCATGACGCCCTCTCCAGATTTTCGCAACTAGTTGTGAGTGGAAATATTCCTCAAAATATATGTGCAATTTTCTTTGGTGCATCTCTGTGTCCTTCGTCCTCGTCAACTTGGTTTTGGGACTCAGTTGGGTGCTGAAGCCGCCGTACACGCCGCCCGTGACTACATTTCTGGTTTGACAAGCGAAGAAGTAGTCTTGAAAATTGACTTCAAAAATGCCTTCAACTCTGTCCGACGAGACGTAGTAATGAAATGTGTTAAGGAATCCATTCCAGAAATTTTTCACTTTGTTTATCAATGCTATTCGTCTGCGTCTAGTCTTCTATATATGGATGAAATAATAGAATCAGCAGAAGGAGTGCAGCAAGGAGATCCACTTGGTCCGTTGCTATTTTGCTTGGCTATTCATGACCTTGTGAAAGATGGAGCATCAGATTTGAATATTTGGTATCTTGATGATGGCACGATGGGTGGAAAAGTATCCGGTGTTCTATCAGATTTTGTCCGTATCCTTGAAAAAGGAAATAGTCTTGGATTGGTTGTCAATCCTCATAAATGTGAACTCATAGTCAGTGACATTGTCAAATGCAAAGATTCAATTGCTTCATTTCTTTCAATAGCTCCTGACATCAAGGTTTTGGAGGCGAAAGATGGCACTCTTTTAGGAGCACCAATTGGTGTAGATTCAATCAAACCAGCTATGCTGAAAAAATTACAAGAATTAGATCGCCTGAATTCGCGTCTAATGGATTTAGATGCTCATGATGCCCTATATTTGCTCAGACATTGTTTTGCGATTCCGAAGTTGCTGTATCTTTTGAGGACGACTCCCTGCTTCCATCATCCTGACATATTGGATCGGTATGACTCTACTCTCCGTCATTCATTGGAAAATATTCTTAATTGTCGATTAAATGATTCGTCTTGGACTCAAGCGTCTTTACCGGTGGCAATGGGTGGATTAGGTTTCGAAGTGCTGCACAGCTATCATTACCTGTCTTCCTGGTTTCAGCGTGTAGTACTAGAACGCTCTGCTTTGCTCTTCTGCCCTATCATGATGAAGACTACTCAAGTCCTGTGTTTAATGAGGCATATGCTAAGTGGAAAGCTCTCGTGAACTTTGACTCATCAGATATTCCTGACAAACAGCGTCTTTGGGACAAACCAATTTTACAGAACATACACCAACGAATGATTGACTCCTTTAAGACTGTTGCTGGCAAAGCTCGCTTTCTTGCTGTGTCATCCAAGTATTCCAGTGTCTGGCTAAATGCTCTACCTGTAACATCACTTGGACTAAGACTGACTAATTCGCAATTACGAATTGCATGCGCGTTACGATTGGGCATTCAAGTATGTCATCCGCATATTTGTGTGTGTGGGGAAGAAGTGGACCCCTCTGGTGTACATGGTTTGAGGTGTAAAAGAAGTGCTGGTAGATCTGCTCGCCATTATGAAGCAAATGACTTGATCCGACGAGCTCTTATTTCAGGAGGTGTCCCTGCCATACTTGAACCTCCGGGCGTTTCACGAACAGACGGCAAGCGCCCCGACGGTTTAACAATGATTCCGTGGAGGGCTGGCAAATGTGCTGTATGGGATTTTACCTGCCGTGACACTTTGTCCCCAACTTATGTGGAATCCTCAGCTTCGGGCTCAGGAAAGACGGCGACCGCAGCTGAACATCGTAAGCTTGCTAAATATTCGAACTTGTCGCCTACATATGAAATCATTCCCATATGTATCGAAACTTTTGGGGCTTGGGGACCTTCTGCTATATCTTTCGTCCGTGAGGTTGGCAGGAGGGTTGAAGCGGCTACTGGGGATCCAAGATCCACATCTGTTTTGATGCAGAGACTCAGCATGGCTGTTCAGAGGGGAATGCTGCCTCTGTTCTGGCTACCTTACCATCTGCCAGGGACTTATTTGAAATTTTTGAATTTTGTTAGATCTTGTTCAATTAATTTTCGTAGGTGATAAGGACTTAATTTCTGAGCTAAGGTAGTTTCTGTTTGCAGATTATTTCCTTGTATTTTTTTGTGTTTCCTTGTATGCATTTCTTTTGAAATAAAAATTTTGTACATTGTGCTAGTATGGCTTTAGTATGTAAAGCATACCACATTTGAAATAACATACGAAAAGCATACAAATATATACCAAGAGAATACAGAAATATACCAAAAAAATATTTTGGTATGCATCCTTCGTATGTGATTGGTATTGAGCGATTTACAGTGTACTTTTGAAAGAAAATCATCCACATTTGATATAACGTATATTTAGTCAGTTCTTTGCACAAATCAATCTTGTCAATCCTTTTTGTGCTCATAAGTGTACATCTCAGCCCATTCAGCCACCTTTGCATCATCGACAGGAAACATTAAAATCGTTCAGGCCGTTTGTGTCCAATATTGGTAAAAATTCAAAATTGTAAAAAATCGATCAAAAGCAGTAGCAGTAACGTTTATTTGCGCAGTACAATACATGTTGTCTACGTGTTTTCATATAGCACATTTTGTGGAATATTCTCAAGAACTACTTCTCAATGCAAAGAAACCATTGGAAATTAATAGGCGTCTCTGCAGTACATGTTCATCCTGTTTATTCTAAATCCAAGCTGTTCACCTAATCAAGCCATGTCACGTTTTGTTCAGAAAATCGTTCTGGATTTCTCCGGTTTGTAGATGTCAATGAAAATGTCTCACACTCTCAAAGAAAATTAATTCATGTAGATCTCTAAATACTGCACAGATAGCAATGCATCCGAACTGAAATTTTGAGCCCGAACACAACCCGAAACTTCACTGTGGAGACTGTATTTCCTAATATTTCACTATTTTTCACGATGACAATCAGTACCTTATGCCTTTTTATTAAGTGTGTGCCTGATTGTATCTCAATAAGTCTCTGGAGTATCACATATTCCTAGATTAGATTGATTTCGAAGTGAATTCATAACCCGAAAAATAACCTGAATATTTTCAATCAACCCGAATCCGGTCTCTGTGTAGGATTCAAAGATCCATTATCATCGCGTTAGCGGCCGATGATTTGTTCATTACTTACCGAGAAATCTCATGTGGTATTTCCATTGTCTACTTACACGTATATACATCTACATCTATCCATAGACTTCCTGTAACAGAACATTCTTCTGCAATTTAGATGACTATGATCTTAGCTGTAACTTCTATGTTATAAGTATTGAAAGATGCCGACAGCAGGCAGCAATGTACAAGCTGCCATTATTCCTATATTATTGCAACATAGATTTAGAAATATAAGCTGACAATGTATGCCGTAATGATGATATCTCTGCCTATGCATGTGAAAAACATTTTTGAAATTTCAATCACCGCTATCTACATGTGTATTCATAGCGTTGCTGTCCAGTTCATTTCAATTATGCACAATATTATTATATATGAAGGCTCGCAAGCACCTGAAAATGTCCTACATTGTTGCCCAAAAAAATCCATGTTTATGTTATATTGCTCGAAAAAATCTTTGCTAATACTATTGTGCACAATTGAAATGGACTGGGCAGCAATATAGGGAAAATGCGCGCCGCAATGCTGTGAATATACATGGAGATGCATGCCAACTGAGATTTCTTTATTATCTTTCACATTACGGGATACATTGTTGCCTTCCTTTTATTTGTTACACACAAGCTGTGATGGGCCGAGGATTGTTAAATAGTACATGAGATTGTTTCACATATCAAACCGTCATGTTTTGTAAAGCCTAGATTCCTCTTACACGCCTCTTTAGAAAAGATTTGTCAATGACATCTTCGCTTTAATTCATAACACTTCTGACTACTTTGAACAACATTGACACTTGAATCCAATTTGAAATCGAATTTCCAAATATGTCAAGAGACTCAAAACCAGTTCATCGATACTTCCATCTTTTGAATTTTACAAGATAACTGCTCACAAAAACATTTTTATGCATTACCGTTCCCACCTTCCTTCTTCAATGAAAATGTCCTGCACCACGAATGAGAGAAATCGCATACATGAACGTTATTTCAATCCAGTCATCAACGAGAATCATCAGAAATATTTTGTTGAAATATTCAAACAAATGGCCATTCCCATGATTTTGCATGAAAGTCTAACGTCATCAAGCAGAAGAAGAAACATGACCCAAAATCATTCCATTATCTGAAATTTCCATTTATCAGCGACGAAATCAATAACAAAATAAAAAGAATATTCCGAGCAGATGGCATGAATGTCCGCAGCCATCACAAATCTCAAAGCTTGAGAAACCACTCAAAAATGAAAATAAAATCTGAATGCAAGATGAAAACACATCAACGATGTGACATACCGAAAATAGTTTACAGAATAAAATGCAATTTACGTAACAAAGTGTATATAGGTAGTACAATAAGACCATTGCACCAACGCTACAAAGGACATCTGATGAATATCAACTCATCAGTTTTTAAACACAGACAAGCATACTACCACAACAACAATAATTATATAATTGATGTTATAGGTTTTGATCCGAACGAAACAAGTTTTTGACTGCGAGGAGCCATCCACCTCAAGAAACAGATGCCTCAAATGAATTCAAAGGCCGAAATTTCACTAACTTGCTAATTGCAAATCTGTTAGTCACGCAGGCTGGTTGTGTCTCTCGCGCTCTCGTGTCAATATCTCTTTTGCCGTTGTTCTCTGGTGTTTAACCACCATTTTGGATTTTTTTCGCATCATTGGTGTCCTCAACGTCTCAGCTACGTCGTTGTGTTTAGTATATATTCTGTCAGTGGAGGAATATCCCATAATTCGTTGATCTTCGATATTTCCATCCGCGGTAGTGATTTGTGCTTACTTCTACTTCTTTCTGTCTGTCGTTGAGCGGCTGTTTCGCACATCCGATTTCCGGATCAAGAGTGAATTCCATTGCAACTTTTCAGGCGTGGTTGTATAGCGCATTGCATTAAGACGCTTATTCTGGGTGGCATTCTTGTATGCTCACGGGTTCAATTTTGATAGTGTGTATTTAATCAAATCTTTTGCCACTACAGAACGAAATGGATGCTGCTAAACAACTTGTTTTGTTGTCAGATGAAGACCTCATGAAGCGTAAAGCAAGTATCACCAAACAAGAACTTATTGATGCTTTAATTCTTAGTAAGAAACAGAATGCAGTCAATCCCAATTATTCAGCTCTTAAAGACGAAATAGTTTCCATGATTCAAGTCAAAATAAATGAAAGTTTTTCCTTTCACCTTTCGAAGTTCTCAGCGCTCTTCGATGCTCATGATGAATTGCAGCGCAATTTCGATGATTTGAAGAGGAAATATGGCTGTTTTGAGAGTAATTTTCTCGAGCAAACAAGTAAGACCATGAATGAAGCAGATAATGAACTCCAGCAACGAATAGACCGGCAAAACAACTTTTTGGTCTTTGGCGTTCAACGTATTGGCCGACAAATAAATGGAAAACATCGACCATTAAAGGTCAAGTGTAAATCCAAAAG